>PYDT01001518.1:0-54929 GCA_004837865.1 Musa balbisiana
TGGCAAACTAGTATGGGGGTATGAAAAGCCCACTTTTCCTATGCGGGCTCGGGGCAAGCGACCTGGTTCATGAGGAACTTCAAGAGAAGGCTTCGGAGTTTTCTGCAGGAGTGAAACCAGGCATACCAACACGGAGATAGATCTTCCAAAGAACAAGGCTTTTTTCGAGTAAGCATTTCATTTGGGAACCCCGGATCCATCTTTCCTAGTCAAAGATCAGCCCTTGTCTCTGTTTTTTCACTCCAAATTCGTTGCAGATGAATAGGATGTCAAAGGTGCTTATTAACTTCCCAAACAAAACTTCTACATCTATGTCTAAATGCTGGTTCATCAAGAATACTGCCAAGAAAGGTACTTCGAATTGTTGTCATCGCCCGAGAATGTCTTAGAAGCAATATCCATTATCTAATGGGATCTTTCCTTTCTAATCTCTATCCGAGAGTTTCTCAGTAATTTATCAATCTGTTCCTACTACCGGACGCTATTGATCAAATACAAAGACATGGTTGAAAAGGATGGCTTTTCTCGATGAATGAAACATTTGATTCTGTAACAGGGAGAAAGATTTCCATTCCTTAGGCCGTAAAGATATGTGGCCTGAAAAAGGGATTAAGTGGAACAGGGTGGGGCCGGTGGGTAGAGTCGTGGAAACATTTTTTATTCCATATTTTGGACCTTAGCTCCATGGAACCTATGCTATACTGGTGAAACATGCGATTAACTCTTAGATCAAAACACTATGTAGGAATGATATGAACTTGCCTAAACAAAATTCTTGAAACGGCGAACACCATAGGTCCTATTTACTCACTACATCAAACACTTTCCCATTAATGACCCATGTAAATCCATCGGAAAAATAAAAATACGCCTGTCCGATGAAATTGCTGTTGCTATCTGCCCAAGTAAGAATCATTGGTTACCTGAATAACAAAGAAATGATTAGAACCTTGTTCTCTTCGTCTCAGTCGATGATCTTCTCAAGTGGAAGATCCCCCATATGAGATAATACATATTCGGTTGCCGAGCTAATGCTATTGTTTTGGTTCCGAAGCAAAGATATCCACGGGCCGGTTCGTCTATTCAATATTCACAGACCAAGAGGTACTGGATTCTCTTTCGATAGGCCCTGAAAGGCGAAGAATTCGGAATGCAACATACGGTCTGTCCTCCAACAGAACGTCTGTCTATTCTCTAAGTCACTAACCGACCCGATCCATTTTGGGAACGTCCAGTGCAAAGTCACTGGACTGGGTAAGTCGCCATCCCTAAAACGGACTATATAATGGTACTTTATCTGCTGGGTTATGGGTACTGGTGGTATTTTACAGAGTTTTTATCATCTCCCCTTGTGGTGAATTCCGTCTGGATCTATACTCGGGGTGGGTGCGGGGCGGACGATTTCCAAACGGACTCCTCATTCATTAGCTAGAGAAGATCCCAAGATTTCGTGATCCCCATGCGAACCTATTCCCAATTCCAACAGCTCGGACTCGATCGTGGATTGCGGAATACTTCCGTATCAACAGATAAGATACTCGGTATATCATATTGATTAATCCGCAAATCTGTTATTGAATGCTCATCTCAATGAGCATTCTCAATATTATGCCTTGAGAGGCCTCGAACCTCCACCGCTCTTACCCGAGATTGTGAGTCCTCGCGTGTCTACCATTTCACCATCAATGGCCAGCTTGAAAGTGAATCGTATTCCTAATATGATCTCTATCTATGTGATTAACTGGAATATATGACAAAGGTGGATTGTTGAGTATTTATCGATCGTCATGTCATATAGGCCCGGGTCAGACATCAAATTGCTTCGATTTAATTATCCGGAGGATACCTTATATATATCAAAAAGAGATTTAGCAATCAAACCTATTTCTCGATTCAATAGAAGCCCAAAAAAGAAGTGAATATGGTACCCAAATACCGAATAGATATGTCAAAAGCGGTCTCGATTACGCCTATTCCTAATCCTAAATAGAATGTAACGACGTAGCAGATCCTATTTACCATAGTACTATTTACCCAAATACGCCGAATGCCCAAATCCTCATAAGAAGAAATGTACATACCCTATTCCCGGCTGGTCCGGTATGGAATGAACTTTAATCTGATGATCGAGTCAGAATCCTCCATGATTATAAGTTCACCCCAGCCATTCCCATTTTGGGTTGGGCCGGAACAGATCTACTAATTCTTATTCCAGTTATAATAGGGATCTTTAACTCGGGGAGAATAGACCTAGAAAGATAAAGAGTTCCTAGCAATTGCAAGAATTGGGTTCATTGATATTCCTGGTATAGTAGAATGCTATCAACATACAGTCCATACTCAATTCGTGGCTTGTTTGATCTTAAAGGAATTCTTCTATAATTTCGCACGAAGGGGTTATTTTCTTGATTTCGTCCAGTTCTTAATAACTTGATTCTTTTAATAATAGTAGATAACAACGCTCGAGGAGTCCTTTGAACCAAGAAATATATGCCTGCTGCCATCCACACCAGAATAGAATGGAGTTTTCCGAAAAAAACCTGCTATGGCGGAAGACCTCCTAGGGAAAGGACATATGGCTGAGAGAGAGCCAAAAAAGGAGCTTTCCGTGTATAATCCTCATATCTCGAATGTTATCATTTCCGGTACGTAGACCAAATAATACATGCAATCAAAAGTTCCCTAGATTCATGGAGATAGGAACAGCAGATAAGTTATCATGCTTGCATATCCATCAGTTAGTCTCCACAATTATTCCATAACATATCCGATTTGACCGTGACGAATATGCAAGCTACGTTTTCATGCTTGTTTGAGTATAGCAATGGAGATTCCCCAATAGCGGCGAAGATACTGAGTTCCAGAAGAAATGCCCTTTCTTTGATGGAAATAAAAGGAATATCGGAATTCGCGTGGCTGAAGCTGGCGGCTACTCGAGTAACAGAAGAAAGCACGACTGGAGTGTGAGAGTCGGAGGTCGAGAGAGGATGGCTCAACTCTTTCTCTCATTCAAAACCGTGCATGAGACGTTCGCTCCAACGGCTCCTAGGGGGAGAAGAAGAAGAACGAATCTTCTGTCCTTTTTTTGATTCCCTTCCTCGCGTATGTAAAGACCGAATGCCAGATTCGATTCTAAAAAAGTGGACTACCGTACTTTTCGGGGAATCCTTCAGCAGTGTTTGTTGCTGCCTTTTTCAATCCTTTTCGACTTGGTTCCGTAGAGCAAGCGAAAGAGTGAGAAATATACCATCTGATATTTTGATTCGTTCTCAATAGGCCATGAGATGATCATGCTTAGGTGATCTTTGTCACGATTCCTATGCACTCGTAGTCTCTGAAGGAGAGACCAACTATTAGCATCTCACTCGATAATTCAAGCCTTGTACCTTCATTGTCCGATCCTTTTAAACTACCCGAACGGACTGCAAAATGGCTGTGTTTATCATGAGAATTCGTTGTTGCCTGACCCTGCTTCACCTTTTAATTGTTATTTTGAAACAAAAGATCACAATATCTTTGGTAACAGTATGTCTTGTCCGAGTGGGATGGCATTTCCTCCTTCTGCATGTCTATGGGGTTTTGGAAAAAATCCAAACATCTCAGAGAATAGATTAGAGTAGATTTTGTCGTCGAACCGCCTCCTTCGTATAATCAGGTCCTTGATGAAAAGGGGCTGGGAGCTTGAACCCAGTTCCTACAGTGATGATATAAGCGCAATGAATTCCCTGTGGAGTTATACATTTGTGTATTGATTAAGACCATTCCACTATTTCTGAAGCTTCGATCTCCCCCCCAATGAACCAATACGCCAGAGAAACCACCAGAAGGAAGACTTCCCCACCCTGATAATTTTTCTAGTACCTCATTAGACCGTACATCTCTCTTGGTAATATCGATAATAGGTGAACATAGATAACTGAAACATTCTGGAGCTACAAAGATAGTAGAAATCCGTTAGCGACCACTAAACATTCCTCCTAGAGTACTGTTTGAATACAGAGACTCTGTTATAGCCAGTTGCGGGGACATCAATGGACGCTGCGATAGAGGAAGCATCGAGTTGAACGAGTAAAAATAAAAATTGAAAGATTTCGTTGAAATGGTTCTTTGGCAATTTCCGAAAGCTATTATAGGTCTCTCTCCATCGGACAATAGGGCCGTTAATGCTTATTTACTAACCTTGTTGAAGAGATGAATAGACCAGGTTATCTTTTGACAGGGTGAATCGAGCATCAGAAGAGAATTAGGCCAAAATTAGGATACATTCTGGGAAAATGAAACTCCTGAAGAGACAAGCAACTGAACGCTTTCCTAAAAATTCTCGTAGATCGGAATGAAGTTTTCATGCTGGTACATGCGATCCGAATTAGTACTGCCTCCGCTCTCCGGAAAAAGTCCCATTGTTTCGAACTTCTATTTTTGGGAAATGGGGATATTTACGGAATCCCTAATAGGAAATCACCCGGATTCCGTGAAGTTTCCATAAGATTCCTCTTTCTTATTCTTAGCGAGCCCCCGAGGGCCTTAGTTGATCAGTATTTCTGTTTCATCATCTTTCCTTTTCCTTTTGGTTTGTTTCGAGAAGATAATCGTCGGTTCTTTTTTCTATTGATTCTTGTTCCGTCTGAATGTATGGTCCATGTGTCATATAATCCTGTTTCATGGTTTAACGAAATGGTCAAGCTCTATTCCTCGCCATTCTAGCGCTTTCCTTTGCCGTATGGCATCGCCCACTCCCTTTGCACACTCTACTATTCGAACTTAATTTGAAGAGCCATATTTCGACCCGACGACGTTGTTTCCGGGAGCGCCCTAATACAGGATGGCAAGTTCTGTTCCTTGTGTGAATTCCTATTTCAAGTAGGACTTGATGGGTCATCGCCTACAGTCTTGCTTTTCCTGCTATATCGGTTACTCCACGTATTTCTTGACGTAACAAACATATAGTGATTGTTTCTGTCCTTTTTGTTGAATCTTTTTCTAGGCGCGATAGTTTATAACCATGTGTTTGTCCGTGTTTCAGAATCGGTTAACCATCCCTGTTAAACTATCGATTACGAAAATTTCGGATTTGCAGTTTTTCTATCTGCATACCTCGACGTGGCAGGGCGTGAAAAGAGGTTCCAGAATCAGTTTTTCTTTTTTAGGCCTTCAAAACAATTACTATTTTGCTTTTTGAACCCCATTTGTAGGGTGGTCTCGAAGATTAAAGATCTCCCTTCCAAGCCTGTCATACACTTCCAATCGACTACGGCTTCACAGATTCTATATGTACTATGAATCGAGTATGGAATTCGTGTTTCTCACTTTAAATTGAGTTATCCGTGTCCCTCCTTTTCCTGCTAGATTCGAAATCCTGTATTTGACATAGCCTAGTCGAGTCCTTAGGTTTCCGAAATAGTGGTATGTAAAAGAAGTGCTTCGAATCTTGCTTTTGACTCGGAACCTGTTTCTAAAAAAGTCGAGGTATTTGACGGATTGTTGTTTGGCCACACGGCAAGTCCGGGAACACCTCTGAAAGATTTCATATTGACCTGGACATATAAGTCCGAATCGAATCTCTTTAGAAAGAATATCTGTTGTCTCATGTAGCCCTGCTCCAGTCCCCTTACGAAATTTCGTTATGGTTCGCCATACCTTCACAATGGGCTATCGTAGCGATTCTCATGGCATCTCAAATGTACAAGTCTGATAAGGGTCTACAACGCACTAGAACGCCCTTGTCGACGATCCTTTACGTCCGAGCAGCGCAGGGTGCCCTCGAACATGTGATACTCCCCGGGTAATCCTTAGACCCTTCCTCCTCTTACGATACCTACAGAAGTTCTTGTAAATTTGGCCAATACTTAGTATAATCTGATTTCCAAATCCAGAGTTAATCGTCTCTGGCTATTTACTAGTCAGAGGTTTGGTTTTTTTGGGTGATAGTGGACAAGTTGACAGATAAGTCCACCCTTACTGTCCTCTACAGAACGTACAGAGATTGTTCACCTCATGACGGCTCCTCGTTCAATTCTTTCGAGTAATTGGATCCTTTCTTCGTTCGAGAATCTCGCTCCCTTTTCCCTCCGGGACCGGGGGGAGAGTAACTAGAACCAATGCAGTCCCGGTTTCATGTTTTCCATTGAACGTTTCCATTTATGATCAAAGGTTAGCTTATTCTTTTTTATAACCAATTCGAGAGCAAGCACGATCTTAATAAGGAAGAAATCTTTCTCGTCATCCCCTTGCCCTTATTTTTCGAGAATCAGAGAATCCTTTCGAGTTTTAAATTTGTTCCTTTGGATCGGGGCTCTTCAGCTTTCTACTATTTTGAATATCTATTTATTTTTTTTTTTTTGCTTTATTCTTTATTTTCTGGTCGGGGGGGGGGGTCTTTCCCTCTCTTTTCTTTTTGTCCCGCCATCGTCCTTAGTTCCCATGTTTTGTTGATCCTGTAAATCTGACCTTTTCTCATCGAGCGAAGGTTCTAAATACTTCAGAATTTATTTTTCGATCAAAACCAAAAGTACTATGTGAAATCTTCGGTTTTTCCTCTCCTCTCTCCCTACCGCCCGTGTGAATCAATCCGAGAACTTTTCTTCTGTAATGAATCGATATTTTACATTCCAATTCCGTCCCGTACCTCCCAAGGAAAATCCGAATTGGATCCAATTGACGGTTGGTGTGAGCTTTAGCCATGACGGTATAGCCTCTTCAAATATGAATTCATTTTCTGAAGATCCTGCTTTTTCGTGGCTTTAGTGAGTCGTTCCACGAGATCCTTCGATGACCTATGTTTGTATGAAGGTATCCATAATGAGCCGTCGTTGCGATACGGCCGCGGTAGTCATGGAACCGGGGAAGTAACAGAAAAGACAGTTTTTTTTTTCTATTAGATATTAGATAGTATAGTTATTGATCCCGGTTCGGATTATCTTATTTTTAGGTAGTGATTCCCGGTTCGGTGCGATCCTTTCTTAATCCTTTCTTCCGTGTGAACTGTTGGCACAGTCCTACTTTTGTCTCTTGTGGACCGTGGAGAAATGGGCTTCCGGGGAAGAGGGTTGTACCGTGTGAAGCAAGAGGTCACCTCTTCAATATAACACATGGTTTCTGGCAATTCATGAGTTTGGACCCGCAGTTTCGATCCTCGTTGATCCTCTTTCCACAGGGTATCTTGGCCTCTGGCAAAGAGGATATTATTACAATCTGTCTCGGTAGACATGATTTCTAGTACTATGAAATGATATTTCTATACTAAATGAATATTCTATAACTAGGGAATTAATAAATGAAATGAAGTAGTTAATGTGGGTTTACCATTATCCTTTTTCTTGTATGTATCCTAATACAAGGAATTTGTTCCATTAATTTTTCGAGGTCTCAAAAAAGAATGGTGTGAAACACATAGGATACTCTTTGCTGGAGTGAAAGAAGTACGCCAGTTCCTTCGGAAATGGTAAGACTTGGCGCAGAAGGGGTGATCTATACCATCTGACTTTGTTCTTCTTCCCTCTTTGTTTTTTAACATACCGGTCGGGTTCTTCTCCATACCGTACGAATAGAACTCTGAACAAACTCTTCTTCATGTAAAACCTAGCCTCTGCTCGATTAGATCGGGAACTCGTACGGATTTTGAAACCATGGCTGTTGCTCGAATCCGTTCAATCCTATTTCCGATAGGCGTTGACAATTGAATCCGATTTTTTTCCCCATTATTTTGAACTATCCTACCCATTATTACTTACCTAATAGTGCGAAAGACGGCCCGCTACAATTTGTTCAGACTAGTGCGTTTGATTTTGCTCGACCCTTTGCCTTAGATTAGTTTTCTATTTCTCGATGGACCGGGAGGTATATACTAGCGGTAGCGGTCACCTTGACGTGTGGAACTCGGCCGGTTAGGCCTGATTATCCCTAACCCAAGTAATTTTTTTCTATTTTACTTGCCTCCCTCCCGCCGTGACGAACGAGAATGGATAAGAGGCTTGTGGATTGGATGACGTGATAGGTAGGGATGGACTATATTTCTGGGAGCGCACTCCAGGCTAATATGAAGCCATTGTACAAGTTGGGCCTTGAATGAGGAGATTCGATCCCGCGTTTGTCGACATCAGGGAATATAAGTGTGCAACTGTGAATCTAGGGCGTTACATCCTGGCTCGGATGCCGCTGGCGGCATGCTTAACTCTCTTCAAGTCGACGAATGTTGTTTCCTTGGCGGACTGTGAGTCACGCGTAAGAACCTGCCCTTGGGGTGGGGAACAACACTGGAACCGTTGCTAATACCCCGGTCGCTGGGGAGCCGAAAGGCGGAGTCCGCCCGAGAGGGCTTGCGTCTGGCTATAGCTATTGTGGGTAAAGCTTCCAGGCGATGACATAGCTGTTCCCGAGAGAATGATCACCACACTGGCTGGACCGGCCCAGGCTCCTACGGAGCAGCAGTGGGAATTTTCCGCATGGCGAGCCTGACGGAGCTGCCGCGTGGGTAGGGCCCGTTCGTGACTTCTTTCTCGAGAAAACATGACGTTCTGAGAATAGCATCGGCTACTCTGTGCCAGCACCGCGGTAATACAGATGATCAGCTGTTATCCGGATGATTGGGCGTAAAGCGGCTTGAGGTGGCTTTTCAAGCCGCCGTCAATCCAGCCAACCTGATCGGTGGATACTACAAGCTGACGTACGGTAGGGGCAGAGGAATTCCGTTGGAGCAGGTCGAAATGCGAGATATCGGAAAGACACCAAGACCGAAAGCACTCTGCTGGGCCGGCACTGACCTGGATCGACGAAATCTAGGGAGCAATGGATAGGATACCCCAGTATCCTCCGTAACGATGGAGCTAGGCGCTGTTCGTATCGACCTCGTGCGTGCTGTAGCTAGCGCGTTAAGTATCCCGCCTGAGTACTTCGCAAGAATGAAACTCAGAATTGCGGGGGACCCGCACCAACGTTGGGGCAGTGGTTAATTCGTGCAAAGCGAGAACCTTACCAGGGCTTGACATGCCGTGAATCCTCTTGAAAGAGAGGGGTGCCTTCGGGAACGCGACACAGGGTTGTGCCTTGCTGTCGTACAGCTCGTCCGTGTAAGGTGTTGGTTAGTCCCGCAACGAGCGCAACCCTCGTGTTTAGTGCCACATTGAGTTTGAACCCTGAGCGACTCCGGTGATCAGCCGAGGATGTGGGTAATGAGTCAAGGTCTCATGCCCTTATGCCCTGCGGACACCCTGCTACAATGCCGGAAAAGGGTTCGCGATCCCGCGATGGTAGGCTAACCCCACAAACCCGGTCCTCATTCGGATTGCAGGCTGCAACTCGACCGCAATGAACCGCAATCGGGGGCTAGTAATCGCCGGTCAGCCTATGCGGTTTATTCGTTCCCGGCCTTGTCACACCGCCCGTCACAACTATGGAGCTGTCCATTCCCAAGTCGTTACTTTACGCCCAGGAGGGGATGCCGAAGCGGGGCTATGACTGAGGAGTCTGTGGCAGTAGCCTACTGGAAGGTGCCTGGATCACCTCCTTTTCAGGGAAGCTAATGCTTATGCTTGTTGGTTATTTTGGTTGCACTGCTTCACACCCAAAAAGAGCGAGCTACGTCTGAGGCTAAGCTTGGATAGGGAGGTCTCTTCGTCTCGACGGGAATAAGCTAGCCTGAGCTTATTTATCCTAGGTCGGAACATTATGGATAGATCCCCTTTTTTACGTCCCCTGTCCCTCCCGTAGGACGACATGGGGCTAAAAAGGAAAGAGGGGATGGTTTTCCCCTCGCTTTTGGCATAGCAGCCCTCCCCCTGGGATTCCCATCCCGACGGGCTTTATTAGCTCAGTGGTAGAGCGCGCCCCTTATATTGGCTTCGTGTGCCTGGGCTGTGAGGGCTCTCCCACTGGATAGTTCAATGTGCTCATCAGCGCCTGACCCGTAGATGTGAGCTCCAGGCACATTTATCAGGCGTACTCCTCCGTGTCGAATCTCGGATTTGAACCAACTCTCCTCAGGAGGATAGATGGCATCGGTGAGATCCAATGTAGATCTAGCTTTCTATTCACCATGCGTGGGATCCGGGCGGTCCGGGGGGACACCACGTGCTCCTCTCTTCTCGAGAAATATCCATACTCCCTTATCAGTGTATGACGCTTATCTCTCGACACAGTTGAAGGTTCGGACCTCATGGGAAAATGGAGTAACCCTAACAAGTAGATGAGCACCTACCACGCATCTTCACAATACCAAGCACTAGAGATCGCCCCTTTCATCCGGTGACGGGGGGATCGTACCCATTCGAGCCTTTGTTCATGCTTTTCCCGTAGGGCTGGAGAAGCCAATCAATGGATTTCCCAATCCTCCCTTCCCGACAGAAGACGTGAAATTCTTTTCCTTTCGCAGGACCGGAGATATGACTCTAGCATAAAGATGCTTGTAGAAATAACTCACTTCTTGGTCTTCGACCGCCCCTCCAGTCACTAACGAGCGCCCCCCGACATTGCAATGGGATGTTCTATTATCTTGCTCTTGACTCGAGATGGGATGCAGGTTTGGAAAAAGTCTTATGTGTCTAGGTTGGGCCGGGAGGTCTCTTAACGCCTTCGTTTTTCTTCCCATCGGAGTTATTCACCGAGGACTTGTCTGGTAAGGAGAAGGTGATCAAGGCCCTTGAAGAGCGCAGTAACCGGGAGTTGATGCTGCGTCGTGAGGATGATCGCTCCCGCAAAAGAATCTATTGATTCGCCTCATTTGGTTGTCATCGTAGGTGCGATGTTTTACGTCTTCACGGGCGAGGTCTCTTTTCACGTCAAGTCCAGGGTGGCCCGCTGCGCCGGAAGAATAAATACGCACGACTCTTTCATTCATAAACTCCACTTTGGCTCGGGGGTTGAATGCTCATTGTAGAGCTCCGTCTCTTTGCAATTGGGTCGTGGCGTTACGGTTTGTATGTCTAATTGGTCTAACGCGGAATGTCGTAAGCTGGACTGACGGTGCTCACTTTTTCTAAGTATGGGGAAGAGGCCGAACATGGCACTGAAAATCCTCTACGGAACAAAAGGATGGGCTGTCCAGAACGTTAGGAGTAGGATGGCGGTTGGTCCATCTAGTCGGACGTACAATGGACCTAGTTTGAGTCGCGCTCTCCTAGGTTCCCTCATCTGGACCCTGGGGAAGAGGACACGTTGGCCCTCGATATCTTGATCCTATACTACCCTTCAACCCTTTTGAGCGAATGGTGGCAAAAGAAGGACTCCATGGACCGACCCATCGTCTCCCCCGTAGAAACTAAGATCACCCCAGAACGCCTTCGGCATCCGGGGTCACGGAACCCCGCCAGAGACCCTTTCAATACGTGGGAGCGCATAGCGTCCGCGCGCCGGTTGGGCATAAGGGTCGGGAATGGCATCACTCGTTCTTAAAACCATCATTCTTAAGACCTGAAAGAGTCGGGGCTGAAAAAGTGGAGAGTCGTCTCCTTCCTGGTCCCTGTAGCTGGATTCTCCGAACTCACAAGAATCCTTAGAATGGATTCCTACTCAGCACCTTTTGAGATTTGAGAAAGATGTTGGCTCTTTTGAGAGCCAGTCGATGAAAGGTTGTAACTGTGTCGGGGGAGTTTTGTGTCCTATCGTTTGGCCTCTATGGTAGAATTAGTCGGTGCGGCCTGAGAGCGGTGTTTCCCTGTGGCGGTTCGGCGGTTCGAGCCGCTTATCTCCAGCCCGTGCTTAGCTATGCTAGTAGCACCCAATGTCGGCCGTTCGATTTCGTGCGTTATCATTCATCAAGTGACGTTATAAGATCACTTACCTATAGGCCGCACCTTAGGATGGCATGCCCTTAACGTTAATGCGGTTCAACGGAAAGGCTACGTGGATACATAGCACCCAGAGACGAGGAAGGGCGCAAGCGACGAATGCTTCGGGGAGTTGAATAACTAGATCCGTAGATTTCCCGAATAGGTCAACCTTTCGACTGCTGCTGAATCCTGGGCAAGTCAAGAGACACCTGGCGAACTGGACACTTAGTGCCAGCGAAAGAAGCAGCGATTCCGTAGTAGCGGCGAGCGACAGGGGATCGCTAAACCGTGAACGGGTTGTGGGAGAGCAATACAGGCGCTCCGTGCTGCTAGTCGCAGCGGTGGGGGGAAATGAATCTGCACCTAATGGCGAATCTCAGTAAAAAAAAAAAAAAAAAAAACCGAAACATAACTAAGCGTTCGCTCTGACCCGGTACCCCATGGGGCACGTGTAATCCCATGTGATCAGCAAGGACCACCTTGCAAGTCTAAAACTCCTTTGTGACGATAGCGAAGTAGTACCGTGGAAAGGTGAAGAACCCCCATCGGGGAGTGGAATAGATTGAAACCGTGACTCCCAAGCATTGGTAGGGAGAAGGTATTTCTGACCGCGTGCCGTTGAGAATGAGCCGGCGACTCATATGCGGGCTGTTAAGGACCCACCGAGCCGTAGTCGAAACGAGTCTTCATAGGGCGATTGCACTGCTTATTGAACCCGAACCTGTGATCTATCCCTGACCATATATGAAGCTTGTGTGAAACTAAGTTGGATTTCCGAACCGACTGGATTTAGAATCAGCGATAGTGTGGTAGGGTGAATGCCACTCGAACCCGCAAGCTAGCTGGTTTCTCCCCGAATGCTTGAGGCGCAGCAGTTTGACCTGCAACATCTAGGTTAAAGCACTGTTCAGGTGGGGCCGCGAGCGCGTACCAAGTCGCGGCAAACTCTGATACTAGATAGAGACCCAACATAAGAGGAGATCAGGTCGGCCAGTGAACGATGGGGTATAAGCTTCATCGTCCGAGGAGGAGCAGCGCCGGATCACCACTAGCCCTAATACCGCTCAGTGATAGTAGGTCTTGTGCAGAGACAGCCATAGGTTGCCTAGAAGCCCCCCTTGAAAGTGCTATTCCTGATCGAGCGCTCTTGGCGCCGAAGATGAAACGGGCTAAGCGACTTACGGTCTCCTCCGCGTCGCTCAAGCTGTGGGATGTAAAATCATCGGTAGGGGACGTCCCTCCCGCCCTTACAGAATGTATTGCCCCTCCTGTGCTTCCAGCAGCTGTCCCGGGGTACTCTATCGCCGCGCGACAAGCGCGCTACGCGTTTGAGAAATGTCGGCTTGAGTACGCAGACATTGTGAAATCCATGCCTCCCCGAAAACCTAGGTGTCCTCCCAAGTGTTCGTCACGGAGGGTAGTCAGGGCCTAAGATCAGCCGAAGGCGTAGTCATTGACACAGGTGATATGCCTGACTACCCCTTGGTTGGTCCAGGTGGACGAGGGAGGCTAGGTTGCCGAAGGATGGTTATCGGTTCAACGCAAGGTGACCTTGCTTTTTTTTCGGTAATAAGGGGTAGAGGGAAATGCCTCGCCAATGTCCCGCAGTACCAGGCGCTACGCCGAGTAACCCCATCCATCTCCCAGAAAGCCACGACCTCACAAAAGTACCTGGACCCGACCGACACGTGGGGGTAGGTAGAGCAGTCTAGGGGCGCGAGACAACTCTCTCTAAGGAACTCGGCAAAATAGCCCCGAACTTCGGGAGAAGAGGGTTGCCCTCCTCCAAAGGGGTCGCATGGACCAGGCCCGGGCGGACTGTTTCCCAAACACGTCTCCGCAAAGTCGTAAGACCATGTATGGGGGCTGACGCTGACCAGTGCGGAGGTCACGGAGTGGTGACCGTGATGACAGGGGACCGCGACCGAGCCCCGGGAACGGCGGCCGTAACTATGTCCTAGGTAGCGAAATTCCTTGTCGTGTATTCCGACCCTCTGCGAAGGCTGTAACGATCTGGGCCTGCCGGAGAGAGGCTCGGTGAAATAGACATGTCTGTGAAGATGCGGATACCCCACCGGCGAAAGACCCTATGAAGCTTTACTGTTCCCTGGGATTGGCTTTGGGCCTTTCCTGCGCAGCTTAGGTGGAAGGCAAGAAAGGCCTCCGTTCCGGGGGGGCCCGAGCCATCAGTGATACCACTCTGCGGAAGAGCAGAATTACTACCTTGTGGTCGGACCTACGTTCCAAGGACAGTCCCCCTCAAGGTAGACAGTTTTTCTATGGGGCGTATGCCCACCAAGGTACGTAGGCGTGCAAAGTTCCCTTTCTCGGGCGACTGAAGTGCCCTCGTAGCAAAGGCGAAGGAGCTTGACTGCAAGCCCACCCGTCCGAGCAGGGACGCAAATCGGCCCTAGTGATTCCGACGTGCGCGAGTGGAAGGCCGTCGCTCAACGGTGAAGTTTACTCTAGGGATAACAGGCTGTCTCCCCAGAGTTCACATCGACGGGCAGGGTGCACCCTCGATGTGGCTCTTCGCCACCTGGGGCTGTACTATGTTCCCAGGGTTGGGCCTGTTTCGCCCATTAAAAGCGGACGTGGCTGGTTCAGAACGTCGTGAGACAGTTTGCGGTCCCATATCGGTGCGTGCGTTAGAGCTTGAGAGGACCTTTCCCAGTCCGAGAGGACCTGGAAGGACACACCTCTGGTGTACCAGTTATCGTGCCCACGGAAACGGTGGGTATCAAGTGCGGAGCGGATACTGCTGAAAGCATCTAAGTAGCAAGCCCCCCCCAAGATGAGTGCTCTCTTATTCCGACTTCCCCAAGCCCCCGTTGCCCAGCCGGACAGCTGACGGGTTCTCAACTTCCCCTGCGGGCGTGAGCGCAAGAAGTTTGAAATCAAAGATAGGTCCCGCGGACGAGCCTTTATCATTACGATAGTTGTCAAGTGGAGTGCAGTGATGTATGCAGCTGAGGCATCCTAACAGACCGAGAGATTTGAACCTTGTTTCCCTACACGACCTTATCATTCGTCAGGCACTCGCCATCTATTTTTCATTTTTCAAACGGTTTGCAACATGGAAACCAAGGCTCTGCCCTCCCTCTCTATCTATCCAAGGGATGGAAGGGCAGAGGTCTTTGGTGTCCCTTCAGTCAAGAATTGGGGCCTCACAATCACTAGCCAATATGCTTTTCTCTCATGCCTTTCTTCGTTCATGGTTTGGTTCGATATTCTGGTGTCCTAGGCGTAGAGGAACCACACCAATCCATCCCGAACTTGGTGGTACCTCGAAGCGGTGAAGATAACTGTAGGGGAGGGCCCTGCGGAAAAATAGCTCGACGCCAGAATGATAAAAAGCTTAACACCCCTTATTTTACTTTTTCCATATTTGGAAATATGAAAGAGATAAAAATAAAAAATGCAAAGGTCGTCTTATTCAAACCCCAATTATGACATCTCTTCTCTATCACTTCACACCTCGGAACGCACTGTTCTATTTCTTATAGATAGAGAGAAACGCGCTTTCACATCTTCTTAACCCGAATGAAATGGCTGAGGAGAGGAAAGGTTCCTTTTTGAGGGTACTCCCGGGAGCGATCCATGGAGACTGGGTTGGGGCCTGTAGCTCAGAGGATTAGAGCACGTGGCTACGAACCACGGTGTCGGGGGTTCGAATCCCTCCTCGCCCACAACCTTCCCTTTTGTCGAAATGGAATGGCCTTACTTTTTCTTTTTATTTATCGTGAAAGATTCGATCATTACATATAGTAACCAAGACCGGAATCAGCATATTTGTGTTTTACTCCCCGTAACTCTTCCTCAGCCAGGCTTGGGCAGAATAGCAGAGCAAGTACAAGTATTAGTAGCATAGCAAAAATGCGTTCCTCGTCATTAATATGTTTGCTCGCGGTAATTTGTGGCCTATCGGGAAAATCGATGACTGCATCTTTGATGCACTGCTAGTACATCATCTGAGAATTCTGAATTGGCTATTTACAAGGGATTATCCCGGATCTACGCCGAGGTATTGACGGCGATTCTCAAATATCGTAGAACAGAATGTGATACGATGAGATAGAATGCAATAGAAACAAAGACAGCGAACGGGTTACCTACTCCTAACGGTCAAAGCGAGCCCTTTAATTCCATTCTTCATTCTTTAATTAAGAATGAATCAAATCTCCCCAAGTAGGATTCGAACCTACGACCAGTCGTTAACAGCCGACCGCTCTACCACTGAGCTATGAGGAACAACGGGAGATTCGACCTCATAGAGTTCAACCCCCGTTCTCAACCCATGAACAATATGAGTCCGAAGCTTCCTTCGTAACTCCCGGAACTTCTTCGTAGTGTCTCCGTTCCATGCCTCATTTCATAGGAACCTCAAAGTGGCTCTATTTCATTATATTCCATCTATATCCCAATTCCATTCATTTAATATCCCTTTGGTGTCATTGACATAAGAGATGTCATTTATAGTCTATCCGTTTCTATATATGGAAAGTTAAGAAATCATCATATAATAATCAAGAAATTGTAATAGAAAAGAAAAAGGGGGTTTGTGATGATTTTTAAATCTTTTCTACTGGGTAATTTATTATACTTATGCATGAAGATAATAAATTCGGTCGTTTTGGTCGGACTCTATTATGGATTTCTGACCACATTCTCCATAGGGCCCTCTTATCTCTTCCTTCTTCGAGCTCGGGTTATGGAAGAAGGAACCGAGAAGGAGGTATCAGCAACAACTGGTTTTATTACGGGACAGCTCATGATGTTCATATCGATCTATTATGCGCCTCTGCATCTAGCATTGGGTAGACCTCATACAATAACTGTCCTAGTTCTACCCTATCTTTTGTTTCATTTCTTCTGGAACAATCACAAAAACTTTTTTGATTATGGGTCTACTACCAGAAATTCAATGCGTAATCTCAGCATTCAATGTGTATTTCTGATAATCTCATTTTTCAATTATTCAACCATTTCATTTTACCAAGTTCAACGTTAGCCAGATTAGTCAACATTTATATGTTTCGATGCAACAACAAGATGTTATTTGTAACAAGTAGTTTTATTGGTTGGTTAATTGGTTACATTTTCTTCATGAAATGGGTTGGATTGGTATTATTCTGGATACGGCAAAATCATTCTATTCGATCTAAATCTAATAGGTACCTTGCTAAATCTAATAGGTACCTTGTGTCAGAATTGAGAAATTCTATGGCTCGAATTTTTAGTATTCTCTTATTTATCACCTGTGTCTACTATTTAGGCAGAATGCCGTCGCCTATTGTCACTAAGAACTGAAAGAAACCTCAGAAAAGTCAGAAAAGTCAGAAAAGTCAGAAAAGTCAGAAAAGTCAGAAAAGTCAGAAAAGTCAGAAAAGTCAGAAAAGTCAGAAAAGTCAGAAAAGTCAGAAAAGTCAGAAAAGTCAGAAAAGTCAGAAAAGTCAGAAAAGTCAGAAAAGTCAGAAAAGTCAGAAAAGTCAGAAAAGTCAGAAAAGTCAGAAAAGTCAGAAAAGTCAGAAAAGTCAGAAAAGTCAGAAAAGTCAGAAAAGTCAGAAAAGTCAGAAAAGTCAGAAAAGTCAGAAAAGTCAGAAAAGTCAGAAAAGTCAGAAAAGTCAGAAAAGTCAGAAAAGTCAGAAAAGTCAGAAAAGTCAGAAAAGTCAGAAAAGTCAGAAAAGTCAGAAAAGTCAGAAAAGTCAGAAAAGTCAGAAAAGTCAGAAAAGTCAGAAAAGTCAGAAAAGTCAGAAAAGTCAGAAAAGTCAGAAAAGTCAGAAAAGTCAGAAAAGTCAGAAAAGTCAGAAAAGTCAGAAAAGTCAGAAAAGTCAGAAAAGTCAGAAAAGTCAGAAAAGTCAGAAAAGTCAGAAAAGTCAGAAAAGTCAGAAAAGTCAGAAAAGTCAGAAAAGTCAGAAAAGTCAGAAAAGTCAGAAAAGTCAGAAAAGTCAGAAAAGTCAGAAAAGTCAGAAAAGTCAGAAAAGTCAGAAAAGTCAGAAAAGTCAGAAAAGTCAGAAAAGTCAGAAAAGTCAGAAAAGTCAGAAAAGTCAGAAAAGTCAGAAAAGTCAGAAAAGTCAGAAAAGTCAGAAAAGTCAGAAAAGTCAGAAAAGTCAGAAAAGTCAGAAAAGTCAGAAAAGTCAGAAAAGTCAGAAAAGTCAGAAAAGTCAGAAAAGTCAGAAAAGTCAGAAAAGTCAGAAAAGTCAGAAAAGTCAGAAAAGTCAGAAAAGTCAGAAAAGTCAGAAAAGTCAGAAAAGTCAGAAAAGTCAGAAAAGTCAGAAAAGTCAGAAAAGTCAGAAAAGTCAGAAAAGTCAGAAAAGTCAGAAAAGTCAGAAAAGTCAGAAAAGTCAGAAAAGTCAGAAAAGTCAGAAAAGTCAGAAAAGTCAGAAAAGTCAGAAAAGTCAGAAAAGTCAGAAAAGTCAGAAAAGTCAGAAAAGTCAGAAAAGTCAGAAAAGTCAGAAAAGTCAGAAAAGTCAGAAAAGTCAGAAAAGTCAGAAAAGTCAGAAAAGTCAGAAAAGTCAGAAAAGTCAGAAAAGTCAGAAAAGTCAGAAAAGTCAGAAAAGTCAGAAAAGTCAGAAAAGTCAGAAAAGAAGAAGAAGATGTAGATTCCATAGAAACGTTTTGGATAAATAAGATTCATGGGCTCTTTCCTATTTCTAAAATTCTCGAGAATTTGAACATGAAAAGAATCCGCTTGATGAGAAATCATCATTTAATTATATTGTTAATTTCTTAACGTCAATCGATGAATCTTCTTTATTTTTATTGGAAGAAGAAAGAAGAATTAATTCAGAAAGTAAAGCAAAATCCTTGAGATTTGTATTCGACATAATTACAACCAATCCAAATGATCAAACAACAACTGAAAAAAAATCCATTGGAATAGAAGAAATCAGTAAAAAGGTTCCTCGACGGTCATACAAATTGACCGATGAATTAGAAGGACTGGATCAAGAAAATGGAGAAGAACAGAAGGAAGATTATGAAATTAGTTCAAGAAAAGCGAAACGGGTGGTGATCTATACTGATAACAATCCGGATCCGGATACCGATACTGATAATATTGATCAAGCAGAAGCAGAAGAGGTGGCTTTGATACGTTATTCGCAACAACCAGATTTTAATCGGGGTATAATCCAAGGATCCATGCGTGCTCAAAGACGTAAAACAGTTATTTGGGAAATATTTCAAACAAATGTTCATTCCCCGCTTTTTTTGGATCGAATAGACAAAGTCTTTTTTTTTTTCTTTTTTTGATAGATTCTTTTTTTTTTCTTTTTTTGATAGATATAGATATCGAATAATTAATCTTATTTTTAGGAATTCCGTGGGGGGAAACCCAGAATCCGAAACTTCCGACTTTGAGGAGGAAGAGGAAGAGACAAACACTGGGAAAAAAAAAGACGAGGAGAAAAAAAAAAAAGAGGAAGATGAACGGATAACAATATCAGAAATTTGGGATAGCATTATATTTGCTCAAGCAATAAGAGGTTTGATGCTGATAACCCAATCTTTTTTTAGAAAAAACATTGTATTGCCTTCATTGATAATAGCTAAAAATATTGGACGTATGTTATTATTCCAATTCCCCGAGTGGTATGAGGATTTGAAGGAATGGAATAGAGAAATACATGTTAAATGCACCTATAATGGTGTTCCATTATCAGAAACAGAATTTCCCAAAGATTGGTTAACAGATGGTATTCAGATAAAGATTTTATTTCCTTTTCGTTTAAAACCTTGGCGAAGATCTAAAATACGATCTCATCATGGAGATCCAATGAAAAAAAAAGGAAAAAAAGAAAATTTTAGTTTTTTAACAGTTTGGGGAATGGAAACGGAACTCCCTTTTGGTTCTCCCCGAAACCAACCTTCTTTTTTTGAACCCATATATAAGGAACTCAAAAAAATAATTAGAAAAGTAAAAAAGAACTCTCTAAAAGTTTCAAAAGAAAAAACAAGATGGGTCATCAAAATAGTTCTAGTTCTAAAACGAGTTCTAAAACGAGTTCTAAAACGAATAGTTCTAGTTCTAAAACGAATAGTTCTAGTTCTAAAACGAACAGTTCTAGTTCTAAAACGAATAATGAAGAAACTTGAAAAAGTGAACCAAATTTCTTTATTTGAATTGAGGAAGGGAAAAGTACATGAACCAAATGAAAATGCAAAAGATTCAAAAAAAAATAATCAGATTATTCACGAATCGACCATTCAAATTCGATCTATGAATTGGACAAATTATTTACTCATAGAAAAAAAAATGAAAGATCTTGCTGATAAGACAATCACAATAAGGAATCAAATAGAAGGAATCACAAAAGACAAGAAGAAAATAGTTCCAGCCTATCATGATAAAAGACCGGAATTACAAAAACATATTTGGCAGATACTTCAAAGAAAAAATACCCGATTAATACGCAAATCACATTATTTTATGAAATCTTTCATTGAAAAAATATACATAGATATCTTGCAATGTATGGTTACCATTTCTAAGGTTAATGCACAACCTTTTAAAAAAACAATTATCAATGAATCCATTTACAACGATGAAAGAAATCAAGAAGGAATTGATGAAACAGATCAAGATACAATGAACTTTATTTCGACTATAAAAAAGTCCTTTTCTAATCCTAATATTAGAAATGATTTAAACACTTATCACGACTTATCTTCCTTGTCCCAAGCATATGTATTTTACAAATTGTCACAAACCCAATTATTTAACAACCATCACCTGAGATCTGTACTTCAATATCACGATCACGGGACCTATCCTTTTATTAAAGACAAGATAAAGTATTATTGTATGACACGAGGAATATTTGATTCCAAATCAAGGCATAAGAAAATTAATAAGTCTGGAATGAATAAATGGAAAAACTGGTTAAAGGGTCATTATCAATATAATTTTTCTCGGAGCAAATGGTCTCGATTAGTACCGAAAAAATGGCGAAATAGAGTCAATCAACGTTGTACTATTCAAAATAAAGAATCAATGAAATTGTATTCATATAAAAAAGAAAAAGACCGATTAATTCATTACATGAATGAAAATTTTTATGCAGTGGATTTATCGACGAGTCGAAAAGAAAAATTAAAAAAACACTACAGATATGATCTTTTATCACATGAATATATAAATTATGGGGATAGTAAGGACTCATACACACTGAAACCCGAATCGTTTTATGTATTGCTAAATATGACTATTGATGGTTACCTAAAAAAAGGATATTTTATTGATACCCATAAAAATCTGGATAGAAAATATTTGGATTATAGAATTCTTCATTTTTGCCTTAGAAACAATAGTGATATTGAGAACAATAGTGATATTGAGAACAATAGTGATATTGAGAACAATAGTGATATTGAGGACTGGACCGATATGTATATCGGTACCGAAATTTATAAAAATACTAAGACTAAGACTCATCAAAAAAAATTTTTTGATTGGATGGGAATGAATCGAAATTATTCTACCATATCAAATCTAGAACCTTGGTTCTTCCCAGAATTTGTGTTACCTTTTGATGCATATAAGATTAAACCGTGGATCATACCAATCAAATTACTTCTTTCTAATATTTATTATGAAAATGATATTAGTCAAAATCAAAATGAAAATGATATTAGTCAAAATCAAAATGAAAAAAATATTAGTCAAAATCAAAATCAAAAAATATTAGTCAAACAAATCAAAAAATATCAATCAAAAAATATTAGTCAAAATCAAAATCAAAAAAATATTAGTCAAAATCAAAAAATATTAGTCAAAATCAAAATCAAAAAATATTAGTCAAAATCAAAAAAATATTAGTCAAAATCAAAATCAAAAAAATATTAGTCAAAATCAAAAAAATATTAGTCAAAATCAAAATCAAAAAATATTAGTCAAAATCAAAAAAATATTAGTCAAAATCAAAATGAAAAAAATATTAGTCAAAATCAAAATGAAAAAAATATTAGTCAAAATCAAAACATCAAAGATTCCGTTAAAATAGAATTTCAAAATTCCAACCAAGAAAAAGAGGGTCAATCAAATCTTGTATCAGATCCACAAAAACAAAACCAAAAGGAATATCCTGAAGAGGATTGCACGAGATCAAACATTAAAAAAGGTAAAAAAAAAAAAAATCCAAGAAAAATAAGGAAGGAGAACTAGATTTGTTCCTGAAAAATTTTTTATTTTTCAATTAAGATGGGATGACCCCTTGAATCAAAAAATTTTAATAATGTTAGGATATATTGTCTCCTACTTAGATTGATAAATCCAAGGGAAATTACTATATCCTCGATTCAAAGAGGAGAGATACATCTGGATGTAATGCTGATTCAGAAAGATAAAGCTCTTACAGAATTAATAAAAAGGGGAATATTAATTATCGAACCAATTCGTCTATCTTTAAGAAGGGATGGAAAATTCATTATATATCAAACCATAAGTATTTCATTGGTCGATAAGAGTAAACACCAAATTAATAGAAAATACATAAAGAAAAAGATATGACTGTACCGGCTACAAAAAAAGATTTCATGATAGTTAATATGGGTCCTCACCACCCATCAATGCATGGTGTTCTTCGACTGATCGTTACTCTCGATGGTGAAGATGTTATTGACTGTGAACCCATATTGGGCTATTTACACAGAGGGATGGAAAATTCATTATATATCAAACCATAAGTATTTCATTGGTCGATAAGAGTAAACACCAAATTAATAGAAAATACATAAAGAAAAAGATATGACTGTACCGGCTACAAAAAAAGATTTCATGATAGTTAATATGGGTCCTCACCACCCATCAATGCATGGTGTTCTTCGACTGATCGTTACTCTCGATGGTGAAGATGTTATTGACTGTGAACCCATATTGGGCTATTTACACAGAGGGATGGAAAATTCATTATATATCAAACCATAAGTATTTCATTGGTCGATAAGAGTAAACACCAAATTAATAGAAAATACATAAAGAAAAAGATATGACTGTACCGGCTACAAAAAAAGATTTCATGATAGTTAATATGGGTCCTCACCACCCATCAATGCATGGTGTTCTTCGACTGATCGTTACTCTCGATGGTGAAGATGTTATTGACTGTGAACCCATATTGGGCTATTTACACAGAGGGATGGAAAATTCATTATATATCAAACCATAAGTATTTCATTGGTCGATAAGAGTAAACACCAAATTAATAGAAAATACATAAAGAAAAAGATATGACTGTACCGGCTACAAAAAAAGATTTCATGATAGTTAATATGGGTCCTCACCACCCATCAATGCATGGTGTTCTTCGACTGATCGTTACTCTCGATGGTGAAGATGTTATTGACTGTGAACCCATATTGGGCTATTTACACAGAGGGATGGAAAAAAAAAAAAAAAAAAAAAAAAAAAAAAAAAAAAAAAAAAAAAAAAAAAAAAAAAAAAAAAAAAAAAAAAAAAAAAAAAAAAAAAAAAAAAAAAAAAAAAAAAAAAAAAAAAAAAAAAAAAAAAAAAAAAAAAAAAAAAAAAAAAAAAAAAAAAAAAAAAAAAAAAAAAAAAAAAAAAAAAAAAAAAAAAAAAAAAAAAAAAAAAAAAAAAAAAAATCCAAGAAAAATAAGGAAGGAGAACTAGATTTGTTCCTGAAAAAATTTTTTATTTTGATGAACCTCCTACTTTTTTGAGGAATTCATGAAATAATGAATTAAGGAAGAAAAGATATGACTGTACCGGCTACAAAAAAAGATTTCATGATAGTTAATATGGGTCCTCACCACCCATCAATGCATGGTGTTCTTCGACTGATCGTTACTCTCGATGGTGAAGATGTTATTGACTGTGAACCCATATTGGGCTATTTACACAGAGGGATGGAAAATTCATTATATATCAAGGATACGTATGTATCCACGATTCAGAATTATTTAATAGTATATTTCCTATATATCACATGCCGTTTTCAGTAAATAAAAACCGAAAGATGTACGCATATGGTGTGTTACGTTCTGGTACATGATACGTATTTACTTGTGTATCAATTCAATTGAATCTAGAAAGAAATCTACAGAATCTTTTTAGGTGCAAAGAAATCATTCTCTTTCGTAAATGCAGAAATATATTATCCTTTTCTTTTCTATCTAAATCAAATGGAAAATTTGATTTAGATAGAAACGGATAAATCTAAATTTTTGCGTGTACTAGATTCAAAAAAATTGACATAATATAATAATTATTATTTTATTTTTCCTGATCGGTAAAATCCATGGCATGGAAAAGAAAGAAAAGAAAAAGATAAAAAAAGTTTTATGGTCAAAAATTCATTCATTTCACTTCTTCCACAAGAAGAAAAGAAAAAGATAAAAAAAGTTTTATGGTCAAAAATTCATTCATTTCACTTCTTCCACAAGAAGAAAAGAAGAAAACAGGGGTTCTGTTGAATTTCAAGTATTAAGTTTCACCAATAAGATACGAAGACTTACTTCACATTTGGAATTGCACAAAAGAGATTTTTTATCACAAAGAGGTCTACAAAAAATTCTGAGAAAACGTCAACGTCTGCTGGCTTATTTGTCAAAGAAAAATAGAGCGCGTTATAAGAAATTAATTGACCAGTTGGATATTCGGGAGCCAAAAAATCGTTAATTAAATCGTTTGAATTAGTATAGTAGTTATTAGATTTTTTATTTTGATGAACCTCCTACTTTTTTGAGGAATTCATGAAATAATGCAATAAGGAAGAAAAGATATGACTGTACCGGCTACAAAAAAAGATTTCATGCTAGTTAATATGGGTCCTCACCACCCATCAATGCATGTGTTCTTCGACTAGATCGTTACTCTCGATGGTGAAGATGTTATTGACTGTGACCCATATTGGGCTATTTACACAGAGGATGGAAAAAATAGCGGAAAACCGAACAATTATACAATATCTGCCTTATGTAACACGTTGGGATTATTTAGCTACTATGTTCACAGACGCAATAACGGTAAATGCATCCAGAACAACTGGACAATGTTCAAGTACCTAAAAGGGCTAGCTATATCAGAGTAATATATGCTGGAGCTGGAGCCTGTATAGCTTCTCATTGTTATGGCTTGGGCCTTTTATGCGGATATCGGCGCGCAGACTCACCTGTTTCTATATTTTCAGAGAGAGAGAATATTGATATAGGATTCTCCCCCCCCCCCCCCGAAGTCCGCCACAGGTATGGCTAATGACTGCATAATTATTTCCGCATCGGAGGAGTAGCTGCCGATCTACCTTATGGCTGGATAGATAAATGTTTGGATTTTTGCGATTATTTTTTAACAGGAATTGTTGAATATCAAAAACTCATTACGCGAAATCCCATTTTTTTGGAGCGAGTCGAAGGAGTGGGCATTATTGGTGTAGAGGAAGCAATAAATTGGGGTTTATCAGGACCGATGTTACGAGCTTCTGGAACACAATGGGATCTTCGTAAAATTGATAATTATGAGTGTTACAATGAATTCGATTGGGAAGTCCAATGGCAAAAAGAAGGAGATTCGTTAGCTCGTTATTTAGTACGAATCGGTGAAATGAGGGAATCTATAAAAATAATTCAACAGGCTCTAGAAGGAATTCCTGGAGGACCCTATGAGAATTTAGAAGTCCGACGCTTTGATAGAGCAAAAAATTCCGAATGGAATGATTTTGAATATAGATTTATTAGTAAAAAACCTTCACCCAATTTTGAATTGTCGAAACAAGAACTTTACGTGAGAGTAGAAGCCCCAAAAGGGGAATTAGGAATTTATTTGATAGGAGATAATAGTGTTTTCCCTTGGAGATGGAAAATTCGTCCACCCGGCTTCATAAATTTGCAAATTCTTCCTCAGCTAGTTAAAAGAATGAAATTGGCTGATATCATGACGATACTAGGTAGTATAGATATCATTATGGGAGAGGTTGATCGTTGAAATGATAATTGATACGACAGAAGTACAAACTATCAATTCTTTTTCTATATTTTCAGAGAGAGAGAATTGATATATGATTTATTCGAAGCCGCCACAGGTATGCGAATGATGCATAATTATTTCCGCATCGGAGGAGTAGCTGCCGATCTACCTTATGGCTGGATAGATAAATGTTTGGATTTTTGCGATTATTTTTTTTTTTTTTTTTTTTTTTTTTTTTTTTTTTTTTTTTTTTTTTTTTTTTTTTTTTTTTTTTTTTTTTTTTTTTTTTTTTTTTTTTTTTTTTTTTTTTTTTTTTTTTTTTTTTTTTTTTTTTTTTTTTTTTTTTTTTTTTTTTTTTTTTTTTTTTTTTTTTTTTTTTTTTTTTTTTTTTTTTTTTTTTTTTTTTTTTTTTTTTTTTTTTTTTTTTTTTTTTTTTTTTTTTTTTTTTTTTTTTTTTTTTTTTTTTTTTTTTTTTTTTTTTTTTTTTTTTTTTTTTTTTTTTTTTTTTTTTTTTTTTTTTTTTTTTTTTTTTTTTTTTTTTTTTTTTTTTTTTTTTTTTTTTTTTTTTTTTTTTTTTTTTTTTTTTTTTTTTTTTTTTTTTTTTTTTTTTTTTTTTTTTTTTTTTTTTTTTTTTTTTTTTTTTTTTTTTTTTTTTTTTTTTTTTTTTTTTTTTTTTTTTTTTTTTTTTTTTTTTTTTTTTTTTTTTTTTTTTTTTTTTTTTTTTTTTTTTTTTTTTTTTTTTTTTTTTTTTTTTTTTTTTTTTTTTTTTTTTTTTTTTTTTTTTTTTTTTTTTTTTTTTTTTTTTTTTTTTTTTTTTTTTTTTTTTTTTTTTTTTTTTTTTTTTTTTTTTTTTTTTTTTTTTTTTTTTTTTTTTTTTTTTTTTTTTTTTTTTTTTTTTTTTTTTTTTTTTTTTTTTTTTTTTTTTTTTTTTTTTTTTTTTTTTTTTTTTTTTTTTTTTTTTTTTTTTTTTTTTTTTTTTTTTTTTTTTTTTTTTTTTTTTTTTTTTTTTTTTTTTTTTTTTTTTTTTTTTTTTTTTTTTTTTTTTTTTTTTTTTTTTTTTTTTTTTTTTTTTTTTTTTTTTTTTTTTTTTTTTTTTTTTTTTTTTTTTTTTTTTTTTTTTTTTTTTTTTTTTTTTTTTTTTTTTTTTTTTTTTTTTTTTTTTTTTTTTTTTTTTTTTTTTTTTTTTTTTTTTTTTTTTTTTTTTTTTTTTTTTTTTTTTTTTTTTTTTTTTTTTTTTTTTTTTTTTTTTTTTTTTTTTTTTTTTTTTTTTTTTTTTTTTTTTTTTTTTTTTTTTTTTTTTTTTTTTTTTTTTTTTTTTTTTTTTTTTTTTTTTTTTTTTTTTTTTTTTTTTTTTTTTTTTTTTTTTTTTTTTTTTTTTTTTTTTTTTTTTTTTTTTTTTTTTTTTTTTTTTTTTTTTTTTTTTTTTTTTTTTTTTTTTTTTTTTTTTTTTTTTTTTTTTTTTTTTTTTTTTTTTTTTTTTTTTTTTTTTTTTTTTTTTTTTTTTTTTTTTTTTTTTTTTTTTTTTTTTTTTTTTTTTTTTTTTTTTTTTTTTTTTTTTTTTTTTTTTTTTTTTTTTTTTTTTTTTTTTTTTTTTTTTTTTTTTTTTTTTTTTTTTTTTTTTTTTTTTTTTTTTTTTTTTTTTTTTTTTTTTTTTTTTTTTTTTTTTTTTTTTTTTTTTTTTTTTTTTTTTTTTTTTTTTTTTTTTTTTTTTTTTTTTTTTTTTTTTTTTTTTTTTTTTTTTTTTTTTTTTTTTTTTTTTTTTTTTTTTTTTTTTTTTTTTTTTTTTTTTTTTTTTTTTTTTTTTTTTTTTTTTTTTTTTTTTTTTTTTTTTTTTTTTTTTTTTTTTTTTTTTTTTTTTTTTTTTTTTTTTTTTTTTTTTTTTTTTTTTTTTTTTTTTTTTTTTTTTTTTTTTTTTTTTTTTTTTTTTTTTTTTTTTTTTTTTTTTTTTTTTTTTTTTTTTTTTTTTTTTTTTTTTTTTTTTTTTTTTTTTTTTTTTTTTTTTTTTTTTTTTTTTTTTTTTTTTTTTTTTTTTTTTTTTTTTTTTTTTTTTTTTTTTTTTTTTTTTTTTTTTTTTTTTTTTTTTTTTTTTTTTTTTTTTTTTTTTTAAAAGAATGAAATTGGCTGATATCATGACGATACTAGGTAGTATAGATATCATTATGGGAGAGGTTGATCGTTGAAATGATAATTGATACGACAGAAGTACAAACTATCAATTCTTTTTCTATATCGGAATCCTTAAAAGAAGTATATGGACTCATATGGATCTTTGTACCCATTTTGACCCTTATATTGGGAATTACAATAGGGGTACTAGTAATTGTGTGGTTAGAAAGAGAAATATCTGCAGCGATACAACAACGTATTGGGCCTGAATATGCCGGCCCCTTGGGAATTCTTCAAGCTCTAGCAGATGGAACTAAACTACTTTTTAAAGAAGACCTTCTCCCATCTAGAGGAGATGTTCGTTTGTTTAGTATTGGACCGTCTATAGTGGTCATATCAATTCTACTAAGTTATTTAGTAATTCCTTTTGGGTATCGCCTCATTTTAGCCGATCTCAGTATAGGTGTTTTTTTATGGGTCGCCATTTCAAGTATTGCTCCTATTGGGCTTCTTATGTCAGGATACGGATCGAATAATAAATATTCCTTTTCAGGTGGTCTACGAGCTGCTGCTCAATCTATTAGTTATGAAATACCATTAACTCTATGTGTGTTATCAATATCTCTACGTGTGATTCGTTGAACATGAACTTTATACTTCTTTCCTAGAAGTAAAGGAAAGAAGTTGAATGTAATGTATTGAATAGGTATTTTATTTTTTATTCATCATTCGGGTCAATGAGTTAAACCAGATAGTTATATGAGTGAAACAAAACAACTTAGAAGTTTGCAGTAAGAAGATAAAATCTCATTTCATATGTACAAGAATAAAGTTGAAGTAAACATAAGCAGTGTAAACTGTTTACCCCAAGATTAAGATTCTTTCATTAGTCATCATATCTTGAAGCGGGTGTAAAAGATCAACTGTATGGAGTTTTCATTACTGTCTTGTATTTATTACCATGCCGTAGATCAATCAAAAATCAGTGGACGGTTAGGAACACCAAAGTGCACAAAGGATTAGTAATAGAGATAATGTAAGGTATAAAAAAAAGAGATATTTCTACATAAAAAAAAAAAAATTATAAAAAAAATAAAAAAATGAATAACGAATCAAAATAGGGACTTTAAGTTGGTAGAAATGATCAAGCAGTACTTCCCTACGATTCCGATCTAGAGTATGCTCCTATTCACTGATTAAATAAATGACTATCCAGAACGAATTAATCCCTTATTCTTTTTTTTTTTATTTTTTCAAAGTACCCTCTTCTGAGATAGAAGAACAGGAACAAAAGAAATGGAATGTAATAATCGAATGTAATAATCGAATGTAATAATCGAATGTAATAATCGAATGTAATAATCGAATGTAATAATCGAATGTAATAATCGAATGTAATAATCGAATGTAATAATCGAATGTAATAATCGAATGTAATAATCGAATGTAATAATCGAATGTAATAATCGAATGTAATAATCGAATGTAATAATCGAATGTAATAATCGAATGTAATAATCGAATGTAATAATCGAATGTAATAATCGAATGTAATAATCGAATGTAATAATCGAATGTAATAATCGAATGTAATAATCGAATGTAATAATCGAATGTAATAATCGAATGTAATAATCGAATGTAATAATCGAATGTAATAATCGAATGTAATAATCGAATGTAATAATCGAATGTAATAATCGAATGTAATAATCGAATGTAATAATCGAATGTAATAATCGAATGTAATAATCGAATGTAATAATCGAATGTAATAATCGAATGTAATAATCGAATGTAATAATCGAATGTAATAATCGAATGTAATAATCGAATGTAATAATCGAATGTAATAATCGAATGTAATAATCGAATGTAATAATCGAATGTAATAATCGAATGTAATAATCGAATGTAATAATCGAATGTAATAATCGAATGTAATAATCGAATGTAATAATCGAATGTAATAATCGAATGTAATAATCGAATGTAATAATCGAATGTAATAATCGAATGTAATAATCGAATGTAATAATCGAATGTAATAATCGAATGTAATAATCGAATGTAATAATCGAATGTAATAATCGAATGTAATAATCGAATGTAATAATCGAATGTAATAATCGAATGTAATAATCGAATGTAATAATCGAATGTAATAATCGAATGTAATAATCGAATGTAATAATCGAATGTAATAATCGAATGTAATAATCGAATGTAATAATCGAATGTAATAATCGAATGTAATAATCGAATGTAATAATCGAATGTAATAATCGAATGTAATAATCGAATGTAATAATCGAATGTAATAATCGAATGTAATAATCGAATGTAATAATCGAATGTAATAATCGAATGTAATAATCGAATGTAATAATCGAATGTAATAATCGAATGTAATAATCGAATGTAATAATCGAATGTAATAATCGAATGTAATAATCGAATGTAATAATCGAATGTAATAATCGAATGTAATAATCGAATGTAATAATCGAATGTAATAATCGAATGTAATAATCGAATGTAATAATCGAATGTAATAATCGAATGTAATAATCGAATGTAATAATCGAATGTAATAATCGAATGTAAGGTATAAAAAAAAGAGATATTTCTACATAAAAAAAAAAAAAAAAAAAAAAAAAAAAAAAAAAAAAAAAAAAAAAAAAAAAAAAAAAAAAAAAAAAAAAAAAAAAAAAAAAAAAAAAAAAAAAAAAAAAAAAAAAAAAAAAAAAAAAAAAAAAAAAAAAAAAAAAAAAAAAAAAAAAAAAAAAAAAAAAAAAAAAAAAAAAAAAAAAAAAAAAAAAAAAAAAAAAAAAAAAAAAAAAAAAAAAAAAAAAAAAAAAAAAAAAAAAAAAAAAAAAAAAAAAAAAAAAAAAAAAAAAAAAAAAAAAAAAAAAAAAAAAAAAAAAAAAAAAAAAAAAAAAAAAAAAAAAAAAAAAAAAAAAAAAAAAAAAAAAAAAAAAAAAAAAAAAAAAAAAAAAAAAAAAAAAAAAAAAAAAAAAAAAAAAAAAAAAAAAAAAAAAAAAAAAAAAAAAAAAAAAAAAAAAAAAAAAAAAAAAAAAAAAAAAAAAAAAAAAAAAAAAAAAAAAAAAAAAAAAAAAAAAAAAAAAAAAAAAAAAAAAAAAAAAAAAAAAAAAAAAAAAAAAAAAAAAAAAAAAAAAAAAAAAAAAAAAAAAAAAAAAAAAAAAAAAAAAAAAAAAAAAAAAAAAAAAAAAAAAAAAAAAAAAAAAAAAAAAAAAAAAAAAAAAAAAAAAAAAAAAAAAAAAAAAAAAAAAAAAAAAAAAAAAAAAAAAAAAAAAAAAAAAAAAAAAAAAAAAAAAAAAAAAAAAAAAAAAAAAAAAAAAAAAAAAAAAAAAAAAAAAAAAAAAAAAAAAAAAAAAAAAAAAAAAAAAAAAAAAAAAAAAAAAAAAAAAAAAAAAAAAAAAAAAAAAAAAAAAAAAAAAAAAAAAAAAAAAAAAAAAAAAAAAAAAAAAAAAAAAAAAAAAAAAAAAAAAAAAAAAAAAAAAAAAAAAAAAAAAAAAAAAAAAAAAAAAAAAAAAAAAAAAAAAAAAAAAAAAAAAAAAAAAAAAAAAAAAAAAAAAAAAAAAAAAAAAAAAAAAAAAAAAAAAAAAAAAAAAAAAAAAAAAAAAAAAAAAAAAAAAAAAAAAAAAAAAAAAAAAAAAAAAAAAAAAAAAAAAAAAAAAAAAAAAAAAAAAAAAAAAAAAAAAAAAAAAAAAAAAAAAAAAAAAAAAAAAAAAAAAAAAAAAAAAAAAAAAAAAAAAAAAAAAAAAAAAAAAAAAAAAAAAAAAAAAAAAAAAAAAAAAAAAAAAAAAAAAAAAAAAAAAAAAAAAAAAAAAAAAAAAAAAAAAAAAAAAAAAAAAAAAAAAAAAAAAAAAAAAAAAAAAAAAAAAAAAAAAAAAAAAAAAAAAAAAAAAAAAAAAAAAAAAAAAAAAAAAAAAAAAAAAAAAAAAAAAAAAAAAAAAAAAAAAAAAAAAAAAAAAAAAAAAAAAAAAAAAAAAAAAAAAAAAAAAAAAAAAAAAAAAAAAAAAAAAAAAAAAAAAAAAAAAAAAAAAAAAAAAAAAAAAAAAAAAAAAAAAAAAAAAAAAAAAAAAAAAAAAAAAAAAAAAAAAAAAAAAAAAAAAAAAAAAAAAAAAAAAAAAAAAAAAAAAAAAAAAAAAAAAAAAAAAAAAAAAAAAAAAAAAAAAAAAAAAAAAAAAAAAAAAAAAAAAAAAAAAAAAAAAAAAAAAAAAAAAAAAAAAAAAAAAAAAAAAAAAAAAAAAAAAAAAAAAAAAAAAAAAAAAAAAAAAAAAAAAAAAAAAAAAAAAAAAAAAAAAAAAAAAAAAAAAAAAAAAAAAAAAAAAAAAAAAAAAAAAAAAAAAAAAAAAAAAAAAAAAAAAAAAAAAAAAAAAAAAAAAAAAAAAAAAAAAAAAAAAAAAAAAAAAAAAAAAAAAAAAAAAAAAAAAAAAAAAAAAAAAAAAAAAAAAAAAAAAAAAAAAAAAAAAAAAAAAAAAAAAAAAAAAAAAAAAAAAAAAAAAAAAAAATTATTAGCTTCTTCGTTATTCGTAACGGTTCTTTACTTAGGTGGGTGGAATTTATCTATTCCGTACATATCCATTCCTGAGCTTTTCGGAATAAAAAAAATAGCTGGAGTCTTTGGAATGACAATTGGTATCTTTATTACATTAGTTAAAGCTTATTTGTTTCTGTTCATTTCTATCACAACAAGATGGACTTTACCTAGGATGAGAATGGACCAGCTATTAAATCTTGGATGGAAATTTCTTTTACCTATTTCTTTGGGTAATCTATTATTGACAACCTCTTCCCAACTTGTTTCACTATAAATAACAGAATACGATAACGATATTCTAGATTCATAACCTCTTTCAAACAAGAGAAAGAAACATCAATTTATTTATGGATATCTACAATATGTTTCCCATGGTAACTGGGTTCATGAATTATGGTCAACAAACAATACGAGCTGCAAGGTATATTGGTCAAAGTTTCATAATTACCTTATCCCACACAAACCGTTTACCTGTAACTATTCAATATCCTTATGAGAAATCAATTACATCAGAGCGTTTTCGTGGTCGAATTCACTTTGAATTTGATAAATGTATTGCTTGCGAAGTATGTGTTCGTGTATGCCCAATAGATCTACCTGTTGTTGATTGGAGATTGGAAAGAGATATGAAAAAGAAACAATTGCTTAATTATAGTATTGATTTCGGGGTCTGTATATTTTGTGGTAACTGTGTCGAGTATTGTCCAACAAACTGTTTATCCATGACTGAAGAATATGAGCTTTCTACTTATGATCGTCACGAATTGAATTATAATCAAATTGCTTTGAGTCGGTTACCAATGTCAGTAATTGGAGATTACACAATTCAAACAGTTATGAATTCGACTCAAATCAAAATAGATAAAGATAAACCCTTTGATTCAAGAACGATTACCGATTACTAAGATTTTGTTTTGATATAAAAGATCAAAACTTTTTTATTTTGGTTGGTCAGTAACTACAAATAATAATTAGTAACTATAGATTGGTGAGAACCACTCTTTGATTTAAACTGATAATATATTTCTCACGGGAATTTCGAAATATACAATTTCAACTACTTTTTTTATTCTTTTTCTTTTGGATAAAAAGTAAGTAGGATTGGCCCAATAAAATAATTATATCTATATATAATCTATATATAAAATTAATATAAAATTAATATAAAATTAATATAAAATTAATATCTATTAATAATTATATCTATATATAATCTATATATAAAATTAATATCTATTAATAATTATATCTATATATAAAATTAATATCTATTAATAATTATATCTATATATAATCTATATATAAAATTAATATCTATTAATAATTATATCTATATATAATCTATATATAAAATTAATATCTATATATAATCTATATATAAAATTAATATCTATTAATAATTATATCTATATATAATCTATATATAAAATTAATATAAAATTAATATAAAATTAATATCTATATATAAAATTAATATCTATATATAATCTATATATAAAATTAATATCTATTAATAATTATATCTATATATAAAATTAATATCTATATATAAAATTAATATCTATATATAATCTATATATAAAATTAATATCTATATATAAAATTAATATAAAATTAATATAAAATTAATCCATATTAAGATTTAATTCAATTAGGAACATATCATATACAATAAATAGGAACATATCATATACAATAAAAAATGGGGTAACCCTTTTCCTTTCCTGGACCATTTAGTAAGGTCATGATTTGACTTATATTTTTTTTTACATATTATACATAATGGATTTACCTGGACCAATACATGATATTCTTGTAGCATTTCTGGGGTCAGTTCTTATACTAGGGGGTCTGGGGGTAGTATTACTTACCAATCCTATTTATTCTGCTTTTTCGTTGGGATTGGTTCTTGTTTGTATATCCTTATTCTACATTCCATCGAACTCTTTTTTTGTAGCTGCCGCACAGCTACTTATTTATGTGGGAGCCGTAAATGTCTTAATCATATTTGCGGTAATGTTCATGAATGGTTCAGAATATTCCAATGATTCGTATTTTTGGACCATTGGAGATGGAGTCACTTCACTGGTTTGTACAAGTATTCTTTTTTCACTAATTACTACTATACCAGATACGTCATGGTACGGAATTATTTGGACTACAAGATCAAACCAGATTATAGAACAGGACCTAATAAGTAACGTTCAACAAATTGGGATTCATTTATCGACAGATTTTTATCTTCCCTTTGAACTAATTTCTATAATTCTTTTAGTTTCCTTGATAGGTGCAATTACTATGGCTCGCCAATAATAAATACTTAGAATTTTAAAAGAATTAAAAAGTTTTTAGAATTAGAAGTTCTAAATAAATAAAAAATCGAATCGCTTGAATTGTTCATATTGAAATGAATCGAGATTGATAAGGAGTTAGTCAATGATGTTCGAGCATGTACTTTTTTTGAGTGTTTATTTATAAAATTAATATCTATATATAAAATTAATATCTATATATAAAATTAATATCTATATATAAAATTAATATCTATATATAAAATTAATATCTATATATAAAATTAATATCTATATATAAAATTAATATCTATATATAAAATTAATATCTATATATAAAATTAATATCTATATATAAAATTAATATCTATATATAAAATTAATATCTATATATAAAATTAATATCTATATATAAAATTAATATCTATATATAAAATTAATATCTATATATAAAATTAATATCTATATATAAAATTAATATCTATATATAAAATTAATATCTATATATAAAATTAATATCTATATATAAAATTAATATCTATATATAAAATTAATATCTATATATAAAATTAATATCTATATATAAAATTAATATCTATATATAAAATTAATATCTATATATAAAATTAATATCTATATATAAAATTAATATCTATATATAAAATTAATATCTATATATAAAATTAATATCTATATATAAAATTAATATCTATATATAAAATTAATATCTATATATAAAATTAATATCTATATATAAAATTAATATCTATATATAAAATTAATATCTATATATAAAATTAATATCTATATATAAAATTAATATCTATATATAAAATTAATATCTATATATAAAATTAATATCTATATATAAAATTAATATCTATATATAAAATTAATATCTATATATAAAATTAATATCTATATATAAAATTAATATCTATATATAAAATTAATATCTATATATAAAATTAATATCTATATATAAAATTAATATCTATATATAAAATTAATATCTATATATAAAATTAATATCTATATATAAAATTAATATCTATATATAAAATTAATATCTATATATAAAATTAATATCTATATATAAAATTAATATCTATATATAAAATTAATATCTATATATAAAATTAATATCTATATATAAAATTAATATCTATATATAAAATTAATATCTATATATAAAATTAATATCTATATATAAAATTAATATCTATATATAAAATTAATATCTATATATAAAATTAATATCTATATATAAAATTAATATCTATATATAAAATTAATATCTATATATAAAATTAATATCTATATATAAAATTAATATCTATATATAAAATTAATATCTATATATAAAATTAATATCTATATATAAAATTAATATCTATATATAAAATTAATATCTATATATAAAATTAATATCTATATATAAAATTAATATCTATATATAAAATTAATATCTATATATAAAATTAATATCTATATATAAAATTAATATCTATATATAAAATTAATATCTATATATAAAATTAATATCTATATATAAAATTAATATCTATATATAAAATTAATATCTATATATAAAATTAATATCTATATATAAAATTAATATCTATATATAAAATTAATATCTATATATAAAATTAATATCTATATATAAAATTAATATCTATATATAAAATTAATATCTATATATAAAATTAATATCTATATATAAAATTAATATCTATATATAAAATTAATATCTATATATAAAATTAATATCTATATATAAAATTAATATCTATATATAAAATTAATATCTATATATAAAATTAATATCTATATATAAAATTAATATCTATATATAAAATTAATATCTATATATAAAATTAATATCTATATATAAAATTAATATCTATATATAAAATTAATATCTATATATAAAATTAATATCTATATATAAAATTAATATCTATATATAAAATTAATATCTATATATAAAATTAATATCTATATATAAAATTAATATCTATATATAAAATTAATATCTATATATAAAATTAATATCTATATATAAAATTAATATCTATATATAAAATTAATATCTATATATAAAATTAATATCTATATATAAAATTAATATCTATATATAAAATTAATATCTATATATTTTATTTAGTTTTAATGTATTTTTAATGTATTTCAAATTTTAATGTATTTTAATTTTAATGTATTTCAAATTTTAATGTATTTTAATTTTAATGTATTTTAATTTTAATGTTTTTAATGTATTTTAATTTTAATGTATTTTTAATGTATTTTTAATGTATTTCAAATTTTAATGTATTTTTAATGTATTATTGTATTTTTAATGTATTTTTAATGTATTTCAAATTTTAATGTATTTTTAATGTATTTTAATTTTAATGTATTTTAATTTTAATGTATTTTTAATGTATTTCAAATTTTAATGTATTTCAAATTTTAATGTATTTCAAATTTTAATGTATTTTTAATGTATTATTGTATTTTTAATGTATTTCAAATTTTAATGTATTTCAAATTTTAATGTATTTTAATTTTAATGTTTTTAATGTATTTTTAATGTATTTCAAATTTTAATGTATTTTTAATGTATTTTAATTTTAATGTATTTTTAATGTATTTTTAATGTATTTTTAATGTATTTCAAATTTTAATGTATTTCAAATTTTAATGTATTTTAATTTTAATGTATTTTTAATGTATTTTAATTTTAATGTTTTTAATGTATTTCAAATTTTAATGTATTTTAATTTTAATGTATTTCAAATTTTAATGTATTTTTAATGTATTTTTAATGTATTTCAAATTTTAATGTATTTTAATTTTAATGTATTTCAAATTTTAATGTATTTTAATTTTAATGTATTTCAAATTTTAATGTATTTTAATTTTAATGTTTTTAATGTATTATTGTATTTTTAATGTATTATTGTATTTTTAATGTATTTCAAATTTTAATGTATTTCAAATTTTAATGTATTTTTAATGTATTTCAAATTTTAATGTATTTCAAATTTTAATGTATTTCAAATTTTAATGTATTTCAAATTTTAATGTATTTTAATTTTAATGTTTTTAATGTATTTCAAATTTTAATGTATTTTAATTTTAATGTTTTTAATGTATTTTAATTTTAATGTATTTCAAATTTTAATGTATTTTTAATGTATTTCAAATTTTAATGTATTTTTAATGTATTATTGTATTTTTAATGTATTTTAATTTTAATGTTTTTAATGTATTTTAATTTTAATGTATTTTTAATGTATTATTGTATTTTTAATGTATTTCAAATTTTAATGTATTTTTAATGTATTATTGTATTTTTAATGTATTATTGTATTTTTAATGTATTTCAAATTTTAATGTATTTTAATTTTAATGTATTTCAAATTTTAATGTATTTCAAATTTTAATGTATTTCAAATTTTAATGTATTTTTAATGTATTATTGTATTTTTAATGTATTTCAAATTTTAATGTATTTCAAATTTTAATGTATTTTTAATGTATTTTAATTTTAATGTTTTTAATGTATTTCAAATTTTAATGTATTTTTAATGTATTTCAAATTTTAATGTATTTTAATTTTAATGTATTTTTAATGTATTTCAAATTTTAATGTATTTCAAATTTTAATGTATTTTAATTTTAATGTTTTTAATGTATTATTGTATTTTTAATGTATTTCAAATTTTAATGTATTTTTAATGTATTTTAATTTTAATGTTTTTAATGTATTTTAATTTTAATGTTTTTAATGTATTTCAAATTTTAATGTATTTTTAATGTATTTTAATTTTATATATTCATATTTCAAATATGAATATTGAAATATTGATTTGAATGATTGATCAATTTGTTTTGTCGGCCAATTTTAGTTTACACATGTGGCTCGTATGATCATGATTTTTGAAACGGAAATCAAAGTCTCTGGCTTTTTCTCATGAACAGATTTAGAACTATATTGATTCTTAAAATTTTAATAAACCACTGCTTCGTCTGGTGTCTATAATATAAATACTAATTTTCTACCAGATTGAAAATTTTTGATGTTCAAACCTGGAATTTATAGATCCAATGTCACATTCAGTAAAAATTTATGATACATGTATAGGGTGTACTCAATGTGTACGAGCCTGCCCCACAGATGTATTGGAAATGATACCTTGGGACGGATGTAAAGCTAAGCAAATTGCTTCCGCACCAAGAACCGAGGACTGTGTGGGTTGTAAGAGATGTGAATCCGCCTGTCCAACGGATTTTTGAGTGTCCGTGTTTATTTATCATATGAAACAACTCGCAGCATGGGTCTAGGTTATTGATACGTTACAAAAAATCCACTTGAATCAATTGATTCCTCTTTACCGACAAAAGCCCGTACTCGAGAAAATATATTATTCTATTCCGAGCACGGGTTTTTCTGGTCAAAACGTATCTTGTCTTTATAACGAGTTATTTTCCTTGGTTAACAATACTTGTTGTTTTGCCGATATCCGTCGGTTCTTCCATTTTCTTTCTTCCTCATAAAGGAAATAAGATGTTTAGATGGTATGCTATATGTATATGCTCGTTGGAGCTCCTTCTAACGACCTATGTTTTCTGTTATCATTTCCAATTGGACGATCCATTAACCCAATTGGAGGAAGATTTAAAATGGATAGATATTTTTGATTTTCACTGGAAACTGGGAATCGATGGGCTTTCCATAGGACCTATTTTACTGACAGGATTTATCACTACTTTAGCTACCTTAGCGGCTTGGCCAGTTACTCGAAATTCGCGATTGTTCTATTTTCTCATGTTAGCAATGTACAGCGGTCAGATAGGATTATTTTCTTCTCGAGACCTTTTACTTTTTTTCATGCTGTGGGAGTTAGAATTAATTCCTGTTTATTTACTTTTATCCATGTGGGGAGGAAAGAAACGTCTCTACTCGGCCACAAAGTTTATTTTGTACACTGCGGGGGGCTCCATTTTTCTCTTAATAGGAGTTCTAGGTATGGGTTTATATGGCCCTAATGAACCCACATTAGATTTTTCAAAATTAACTAATCAATCATATCCTGTGGCATTGGAAATAATATTATATTTTGGATTCCTTATTGCTTATGCTGTCAAATCGCCGATTATACCCCTACATACGTGGTTACCAGATACCCATGGAGAAGCACATTACAGTACATGTATGCTTCTAGCTGGAATCTTATTAAAAATGGGCGCATATGGACTTATTCGGATCAACATGGAATTATTACCCCACGCTCATTCTATATTTTCTCCCTGGTTGGTAATAGTGGGAACGATTCAAATAATCTATGCAGCTTCAACCTCTCTCGGTCAACGGAATTTAAAAAAAGAATAGCCTATTCCTCTGTATCTCACATGGGTTTCACAATTATAGGAATTGGTTCTATAACCGGAATGGGACTCAACGGTGCCATTTTACAAATACTCTCATGGATTTATTGGTGCTGCGCTTTTTTTCTTGGCAGGAACGAGTTGTGATAGAATACGTCTTGTTTATCTCGACGAAATGGGGGGGATATCGATCCCAATGCCAAAACTATTTACCATGTTCAGTAGTTTTTTCGATGGCTTCTCTTGCATTGCCAGGAATGAGTGGTTTTGTTGCGGAATTATTAGTATTTTTTGGAATAATTACTAGTCCAAAATACCTTTTAATGCCCAAAATGCTAATTACTTTTGTAATGGCAATTGGAATGATATTAACTCCTATTTATTTATTATCTATGTTACGTCAGATGTTCTATGGATACAAGCTATTCAATGTTCCAAACTCTAATTTTGCGGATTCTGGACCACGAGAACTATTTGTTTCAATCTGTATCTTTCTACCCGTAATAGGTATTGGTATTTATCCGGATTTCGTTCTCTCGCTATCAGTTGACAGGGTGCAAGCTATCCTATCTAATTACTTTCATCGATAGTCTTTCATTAATAATACGGAAATCGAATTTTTGTCTTTGATTTTGAGATTTTTAAAATCGTTCGCTGTACAATGCAAAAGAACAAAGTGAATTAGAATTGTAATGAGATGCATTTTTAGTTTTTGAGAACCGTTTTGAATAAGGAATGATTCAAACGGTTCTCAAAAACTCGCACAAACAAGAAGCTTTATATATATATATGGGATGATTTTCTTTTTTTCTTTGCATTGCCAGGCATGAGTGGTTTTGTTGCGGAATTATTAGTATTTTTTGGAATAATTACTAGTCCAAAATACCTTTTAATGCCCAAAATGCTAATTACTTTTGTAATGGCAATTGGAATGATATTAACTCCTATTTATTTATTATCTATGTTACGTCAGATGTTCTATGGATACAAGCTATTCAATGTTCCAAACTCTAATTTTGCGGATTCTGGACCACGAGAACTATTTGTTTCAATCTGTATCTTTCTACCCGTAATAGGTATTGGTATTTATCCGGATTTCGTTCTCTCGCTATCAGTTGACAGGGTGCAAGCTATCCTATCTAATTACTTTCATCGATAGTCTTTCATTAATAATACGGAAATCGAATTTTTGTCTTTGATTTTGAGATTTTTAAAATCGTTCGCTGTACAATGCAAAAGAACAAAGTGAATTAGAATTGTAATGAGATGCATTTTTAGTTTTTGAGAACCGTTTTGAATAAGGAATGATTCAAACGGTTCTCAAAAACTCGCACAAACAAGAAGCTTTATATATATATATGGGATGATGTTCTTATGTATTCTTTATGTAGTTTATTCAATTATTTATCTGTGTAGTTTATTCAATTATTTATCTGTGTAGTTTATTAGTAGATGTTAATGTGAATGAACCATAACTATGTAGACCTATTCCTAATAGATTGATTCCAAAATAACATATCCAAATTATAAGAAATCCTATAGAAGCCACAAGTGCCGAATTCGTACTTTTCAAACTTTGATTTGTTCTACTTCTAATATGTATTCTAGTTCTAGTATGTAAATAAATCGCGAATATGGTCCAAGTAATAAAAGCCCAAGTTTCTTTGGGGTCCCAATTCCAATAAGATCCCCATGCCTCATTAGCCCATACTGCTCCACAAAGAATGCCTATGGTTAAAAAGGTAAATCCTAAACTAATGACACGATAACTCCAATAATCCAAACGTTGAGTCAATTGATATTTATAATAATTTCGAAATGAAAGAAAAGAAGTGTTTTTAAAAACACTTCTTTTTTCATTCAAATATTGAATCTCACCAAAGAAAAATGGCTTAATTAAGAAATTATTACCTTTACAAAAATATCGATGTTTTTTCGAAATGTAATGACTAGAAGAGCGACTGATAATAATGATCCGCATAAAAGAGCTGCATAGCTTAATAACATCATACTTACGTGCATCATTAACCACTGAGATTGTAGAGCAGGTACTAATATTGCGGATTGATGCATTTCAGTTAAAAAACCCGACGTGGCAAAGCCTTGTGTAAAAATGGTACTTGGTGCGGTTATTGTGCTTAAATCATTTTTATGGTTCCCCATCTTGGAAATCATATGAATAATGGAGAAACTACACGAAAGGAAGATTAATGACTCGTATAAATTACTTAATGGAAAATGTCCTGAAGAAACCCAACGAGAAACTAATAATCCTGTTATAGAGAAAAAAGTGGCTATCATCCCTTTTTCCAATGAATCACGCAATCCTACGATTTCGCGGACTAATAAGATCATTAAATGAATCGTAATCACAATTGAAATTATCGAAAAAGAGATATGAGTTAATATATGTTCTAAAGTTGTAAATATCATAAAAGGGGGGGTCCCATTAGAGAATTGAAATCGAGAATTGAATACATTATAGGATTCGTTGTGTCTCTTTTAGAGGATTTATTTTCTAGGATTTATAGGATGCCGCCACTCGGACTCGAACCGAGATGCTCTAGCACTGCTTCCTAAGAGCAGCGTGTCTACCAATTTCACCATGGCGGCTTACTTGAAATAATAATAGTCAATTCACGTTGAATCGTCGAGAATCAAGGATTCAATATAGTTTAGTAAACATTAGAATCGATAAATAAAGATTCATTTAAATTCCTATTTTAATCTCTATTCAATCCTATTTGAATCTATATTCAAAAAAATAATCTTTAGTTGGGATCATTGTAAGTTTAGTTTTAATAATAAACTTTCGCGTACTAGAAACTAAGTTCTTCCAAAACAGTTAGAACTCAATAGTTTTGTTGTCGGTCGAGGTTTGAGGTATAGAACTAAGAATTGTTCCTTTTCTATTTTTTGATTCGTTTTTTATTTATCCGATTTTATTTCATAGATTCAAACAAAATGAAAAAGATTTTTTTTTTCAATGAAGAAAATTAAATAACCAGGATTAAAATTTCATATGTATAACAATTTCATCACTAAATCAAAAGAATTTGAAATTTTCTAACGATTTCGACACCTTAGTATCATTCCTTAGTACCATTAGAGTATTAATACTCTTCATTATATATATAATGGTAAGATTTACCAAACAAATTTGGTTTTTGTTAGGCATATAAGAAACAAAAGAATTTTCATTTCTATCGTAATCATACTCTACTTTTCACAATAGAAAAATATTTTTCTATTGTGAAAAGTAGATAGAAAAAAATATTCAGAATTCGATATACATACCTTTATTCTACATACCACATCTACATACTACAACAGCTAGTTCTAACTCATATTGATATTGAAGAGTTCAATACATTAATTAATGTGAATCGTTCATCTTAAAAAATTCGAAGTTCTTCGAGTATGTCAATTCCGATTATTCCAAGACTTATTATTTGTTTGTTGCACAAAAAACTTTTTGAACGTCCGGTGGAAACCGATTTAGCTAAGGAAAAAGCCTTTACTGCAGCTAAAAATCCTTTTTTTTTCCAAATATTTTTACGAATACGTTTTTTTGACATAGAAGTACGCTTTTTGGGGACTGCCATTCAAAAAGGGTTACCAGTTTTTATCGTTGTATGTGAAAGACATGTATTGTTTTGTTCAAAATGGATTGTTCCTTTTAGTCATTATCTATACTTATTCCCTGGTAGAATAGTTTTTTAAAAAGCATTTTCAAATATATTTAAAACCTATTAAAACATATAATTTTATTAAAACATATTATTAAAACATATATATTAAAACCAAAACAAACATATAATATATGTATTAATTACGCATATGTATGCATCACATATCACATATACAACAAACACTAGGGATAAAAAATACAAGTAGAAGAAAGGAAGGAAATTTTTTTTGGAAAAAGAGTTTTTTCTATTAATTGATTAAGCGCAGAGTGCTATGTTTGTCATTCAAATTACAATTCAAACTAGTAGTTAATCTGTTAAACAAGATATTTCATTACCCAATAAAGATAACCTCAGTCATCTTATTTCAGTTCTATACGAAGTAAGGAGTATCTTCCGATGAACATAAGTTTTCCTTATTGTATTGGAATCCAATCAAAACATAAGTTTTCCTTATTGTATTGGAATCCAATCAAAACATAAGTTTCCTTATTGTATTGGAATCCAATCCAATCAGTTTCAGAAGGAGTTACAGAGGGAGTTAGGGAATTACTATAAAAAAATGAACAAATAGGATAACTAGGTCCTTTTTATTTAAATTAAATATGGATCATAGTATCTATATTAGAATCAAGTACTCCTTTTGATATAACTCTTTTTTATTATTATACTATTTTTCTTATTATACTATATAATATGGCTATAAATTACCAGAATAGAATATTCTACTAAGACTAGACTAGAATAGTAGAATGATTAAAGATTTCATTTTGTTTTCTTATGGAACATACATATCAATATGCATGGATAATACCTTTTCTTCCACTTCCAGTTACTGTGTCAATAGGATTTGGACTTCTACTGATTCCGACAGCAACAAAAAATATTCGTCGTATATGGGCTTTTACTAGTGTTTTACTGTTAAGTATAGTTATGGGGTTTTCAGCCAATTTATCTATTCAACAAATACATGGAAGTTCCATCTATCAATATCTATGGTCTTGGACCATCAATAATGATTTTTCCTTAGAGTTCGGATATTTGATCGACCCACTTAGTTCTATTATGTCAATACTAATTACTACTGTTGGAATCTTGGTTCTTATTTATAGTGACAATTATATGTCTCACGATCAAGGATATCTGAGATTTTTTGCTTATATGAGTTTTTTCAATGCTTCCATGTTGGGATTAGTTACCAGTTCCAATTTGATACAAATTTATATTTTTTGGGAACTGGTGGGGATGTGTTCCTATTTATTAATAGGATTTTGGTTCACACGACCGACTGCAGCAAGTGCTTGTCAAAAGCTTTTGTAACTAATCGTGTAGGGGATTTTGGTTTATTATTAGGAATTTTAGGTTTTTATTGGATAACAGGTAGTTTAGAATTTCGGGATTTGTTCGAAATAACTAATAACTTGATCCATAATAATGGGGTCAGTTCTTTATTTGCTACTTTGTGTGCCTCTTTATTATTCATTGGTGCAGTTGCTAAATCCGCACAATTCCCCCTTCACGTATGGTTACCCGATGCCATGGAAGGACCCACTCCCATCTCGGCTCTTATACACGCTGCTACTATGGTAGCAGCAGGAATTTTTCTTGTAGCTCGACTTCTTCCTATTTTCATAGCTATACCTTACGTAATGAATTTCATATCTTTAATAGGTGTAATAACAGTACTACTAGGAGCTACTTTGGCTCTTGCTCAAAGAGATATAAAAAGAAGTTTAGCCTATTCTACAATGTCTCAATTGGGTTATATTATGTTAGCTCTAGGTATAGGTTCTTATCGAGCTGCTTTATTCCATTTGATCACTCATGCCTATTCTAAAGCTTTATTGTTTTTGGGATCCGGATCTATTATTCATTCAATGGAACCTATTGTCGGATATTCGCCAGAAAAAAGTCAGAATATGGCTCTTATGGGTGGTTTAAGAAGATATGTTCCAATTACAAGAACTACTTTTTTATTAGGTACACTTTCTATTTGCGGTATTCCACCTCTTGCTTGTTTTTGGTCCAAAGATGAAATTCTTAATGATAGTTGGTTGTATTCACCAATTTTCGCAATAATAGCTTGTTTCACAGCAGGATTGACTGCATTTTATATGTTTCGGGTGTATTTACTTACCTTTGATGGACATTTGCGCGTTCATTTTCAAGATTACAGTAGCACAAAAAATAGTTCGTCCTATTCAATATCTCTATGGGGAAAGGAGGTACCCCAAGCAGTCAATAGAAATTTACCTTTATCAACAATGAATAATAAGGTCTTCTTTTTTTCAAAGGATATGTATAAATTTGATAATAATCTAAAAAAATGCATACGATACTTTAATACTTCTTTCGAAAAAAAGTACACTTACATGTACCCTCGCGAAGTGGACAATACTATGCTATTTCCTCTGCTTATATTGGTATTATTTACTTTGTTTGTTGGATCAATAGGAATTCATTTTGATCAAGGAGTAATAGATTTGGATATATTATCCAAATGGTTAACTCCACTCACAAACCTTTTCCATCCAAATTCGAGTAATTCTGTGGACTGGTATGAATTTTTTACAAATGCAATTTTTTCAGTAAGTATAGCTATTTCCGGACTATTCATAGCATATATCTTATATGGGTCTGCTTATTCATTTTTACGGAATTTGAACTTTATCAATTCATTTGTAAAAGGTGGTCCTAAAAGAATTATCTTGGACCAAATCAAAAATGGGATATACAATTGGTCATATAATCGTGGTTACATAGACATTTTTTATACTAGGGTTTTTACCATGGGTATAAGGGGATTAACCGAACTAACTCAGTTTTTTGATAGATATATAATTGATGGAATTACAAATGGGGTTGGCATTGCAAGTTTTTTTATAGGGGAAGGAATCAAATCTATGGGAGGTGGACGAATCTCTTCTTATCTATTCTTTTATTTATTTTATGCATCAATATCGTTATTCATTTTTTTATTTTTTTTATAATTTTTTTTTTTTTTTTTATGTAGAAATATCTCTTTTTTTTATACCTTACATTATCTCTATTACTAATCCTTTGTGCACTTTGGTGTTCCTAACCGTCCACTGATTTTTGATTGATCTACGGCATGGTAATAAATACAAGACAGTAATGAAAACTCCATACAGTTGATCTTTTACACCCGCTTCAAGATATGATGACTAATGAAAGAATCTTAATCTTGGGGTAAACAGTTTACACTGCTTATGTTTACTTCAACTTTATTCTTGTACATATGAAATGAGATTTTATCTTCTTACTGCAAACTTCTAAGTTGTTTTGTTTCACTCATATAACTATCTGGTTTAACTCATTGACCCGAATGATGAATAAAAAATAAAATACCTATTCAATACATTACATTCAACTTCTTTCCTTTACTTCTAGGAAAGAAGTATAAAGTTCATGTTCAACGAATCACACGTAGAGATATTGATAACACACATAGAGTTAATGGTATTTCATAACTAATAGATTGAGCAGCAGCTCGTAGACCACCTGAAAAGGAATATTTATTATTCGATCCGTATCCTGACATAAGAAGCCCAATAGGAGCAATACTTGAAATGGCGACCCATAAAAAAACACCTATACTGAGATCGGCTAAAATGAGGCGATACCCAAAAGGAATTACTAAATAACTTAGTAGAATTGATATGACCACTATAGACGGTCCAATACTAAACAAACGAACATCTCCTCTAGATGGGAGAAGGTCTTCTTTAAAAAGTAGTTTAGTTCCATCTGCTAGAGCTTGAAGAATTCCCAAGGGGCCGGCATATTCAGGCCCAATACGTTGTTGTATCGCTGCAGATATTTCTCTTTCTAACCACACAATTACTAGTACCCCTATTGTAATTCCCAATATAAGGGTCAAAATGGGTACAAAGATCCATATGAGTCCATATACTTCTTTTAAGGATTCCGATATAGAAAAAGAATTGATAGTTTGTACTTCTGTCGTATCAATTATCATTTCAACGATCAACCTCTCCCATAATGATATCTATACTACCTAGTATCGTCATGATATCAGCCAATTTCATTCTTTTAACTAGCTGAGGAAGAATTTGCAAATTTATGAAGCCGGGTGGACGAATTTTCCATCTCCAAGGGAAAACACTATTATCTCCTATCAAATAAATTCCTAATTCCCCTTTTGGGGCTTCTACTCTCACGTAAAGTTCTTGTTTCGACAATTCAAAATTGGGTGAAGGTTTTTTACTAATAAATCTATATTCAAAATCATTCCATTCGGAATTTTTTGCTCTATCAAAGCGTCGGACTTCTAAATTCTCATAGGGTCCTCCAGGAATTCCTTCTAGAGCCTGTTGAATTATTTTTATAGATTCCCTCATTTCACCGATTCGTACTAAATAACGAGCTAACGAATCTCCTTCTTTTTGCCATTGGACTTCCCAATCGAATTCATTGTAACACTCATAATTATCAATTTTACGAAGATCCCATTGTGTTCCAGAAGCTCGTAACATCGGTCCTGATAAACCCCAATTTATTGCTTCCTCTACACCAATAATGCCCACTCCTTCGACTCGCTCCAAAAAAATGGGATTTCGCGTAATGAGTTTTTGATATTCAACAATTCCTGTTAAAAAATAATCGCAAAAATCCAAACATTTATCTATCCAGCCATAAGGTAGATCGGCAGCTACTCCTCCGATGCGGAAATAATTATGCATCATTCGCATACCTGTGGCGGCTTCGAATAAATCATATATCAATTCTCTCTCTCTGAAAATATAGAAAAAGGGAGTCTGCGCGCCGATATCCGCCATAAAAGGCCCAAGCCATAACAAATGAGAAGCTATACGGCTCAGCTCCAGCATAATTACTCTGATATAGCTAGCCCTTTTAGGTACTTGAACATTTTCCAGTTGTTCTGGTGCATTTACCGTTATTGCCTCTGTGAACATAGTAGCTAAATAATCCCAACGTGTTACATAAGGCAGATATTGTATAATTGTTCGGTTTTCCGCTATTTTTTCCATCCCTCTGTGTAAATAGCCCAATATGGGTTCACAGTCAATAACATCTTCACCATCGAGAGTAACGATCAGTCGAAGAACACCATGCATTGATGGGTGGTGAGGACCCATATTAACTATCATGAAATCTTTTTTTGTAGCCGGTACAGTCATATCTTTTCTTCCTTAATTCATTATTTCATGAATTCCTCAAAAAAGTAGGAGGTTCATCAAAATAAAAAATCTAATAACTACTATACTAATTCAAACGATTTAATTAACGATTTTTTGGCTCCCGAATATCCAACTGGTCAATTAATTTCTTATAACGCGCTCTATTTTTCTTTGACAAATAAGCCAGCAGACGTTGACGTTTTCTCAGAATTTTTTGTAGACCTCTTTGTGATAAAAATCTCTTTTGTGCAATTCCAAATGTGAAGTAAGTCTTCGTATCTTATTGGTGAAACTTAATACTTGAAATTCAACAGAACCCCTGTTTTCTTCTTTTTCTTCTTGTGGAAGAAGTGAAATGAATGAATTTTTGACCATAAAACTTTTTTTATCTTTTTCTTTTCTTTCTTTTCCATGCCATGGATTTTACCGATCAGGAAAAATAAAATAATAATTATTATATTATGTCAATTTTTTTGAATCTAGTACACGCAAAAATTTAGATTTATCCGTTTCTATCTAAATCAAATTTTCCATTTGATTTAGATAGAAAAGAAAAGGATAATATATTTAGAAAAGGATAATATATTTCTGCATTTACGAAAGAGAATGATTTCTTTGCACCTAAAAGATTCTGTAGATTTCTTTCTAGATTCAATTGAATTGATACACAAGTAAATACGTATCATGTACCAGAACGTAACACACCATATGCGTACATCTTTCGGTTTTTATTTACTGAAAACGGCATGTGATATATAGGAAATATACTATTAAATAATTCTGAATCGTGGATACATACGTATCCTTGACATACTGAAACGACTACCATTATTGGTATCAAACCAATAGCGATTCATACAAGCTAAATCTTCTAATCGGTAATTGGGCCAAAGAAACAATTTGCATTTAATTAATTTATTTAAATCCGTATTAAGACGTTTGTCCTCATTCAAAAATTGTTCAGAGTTTCTTATGTTGTTTCGTTGCAAAATACTGGATTTCTATTCACAATATCCCGATATGAGAGTTGAAACAAATTAGAATTCTCAATTCTCTACGACGTCTAGGAGATAGAATATTTTCAGGAACAAAGAAATTATAATGATCTTGATCCCCATTCACAAATATATTGCCATGTCGTCCAGTGGATTTTTTAAAATTCTTCTTATCAACATATCTTTTTCTTTATGTATTTTCTATTAATTTGGTGTTTACTCTTATCGACCAATGAAATACTTATGGTTTGATATATAATGAATTTTCCATCCCTTCTTAAAGATAGACGAATTGGTTCGATAATTAATATTCCCCTTTTTATTAATTCTGTAAGAGCTTTATCTTTCTGAATCAGCATTACATCCAGATGTATCTCTCCTCTTTGAATCGAGGATATAGTAATTTCCCTTGGATTTATCAATCTAAGTAGGAGACAATATATCCTAACATTATTAAAAATTTTTTGATTCAAGGGGTCATCCCATCTTAATTGAAAAATAAAAAATTTTTTCAGGAACAAAGAAATTATAATGATCTTGATCCCCATTCACAAATATATTGCCATGTCGTCCAGTGGATTTTTTAAAATTCTTCTTATCAACATATCTTTTTCTTTATGTATTTTCTATTAATTTGGTGTTTACTCTTATCGACCAATGAAATACTTATGGTTTGATATATAATGAATTTTCCATCCCTTCTTAAAGATAGACGAATTGGTTCGATAATTAATATTCCCCTTTTTATTAATTCTGTAAGAGCTTTATCTTTCTGAATCAGCATTACATCCAGATGTATCTCTCCTCTTTGAATCGAGGATATAGTAATTTCCCTTGGATTTATCAATCTAAGTAGGAGACAATATATCCTAACATTATTAAAAATTTTTTGATTCAAGGGGTCATCCCATCTTAATTGAAAAATAAAAAATTTTTTCAGGAACAAAGAAATTATAATGATCTTGATCCCCATTCACAAATATATTGCCATGTCGTCCAGTGGATTTTTTAAAATTCTTCTTATCAACATATCTTTTTCTTTATGTATTTTCTATTAATTTGGTGTTTACTCTTATCGACCAATGAAATACTTATGGTTTGATATATAATGAATTTTCCATCCCTTCTTAAAGATAGACGAATTGGTTCGATAATTAATATTCCCCTTTTTATTAATTCTGTAAGAGCTTTATCTTTCTGAATCAGCATTACATCCAGATGTATCTCTCCTCTTTGAATCGAGGATATAGTAATTTCCCTTGGATTTATCAATCTAAGTAGGAGACAATATATCCTAACATTATTAAAAATTTTTTGATTCAAGGGGTCATCCCATCTTAATTGAAAAATAAAAAATTTTTTCAGGAACAAATCTAGTTCTCCTTCCTTATTTTTCTTGGATTTTTTTTTTTTTACCTTTTTTAATGTTTGATCTCGTGCAATCCTCTTCAGGATATTCCTTTTGGTTTTGTTTTTGTGGATCTGATACAAGATTTGATTGACCCTCTTTTTCTTGGTTGGAATTTTGAAATTCTATTTTAACGGAATCTTTGATGTTTTGATTTTGACTAATATTTTTTTGATTTTGACTAATATCATTTTCATTTTGATTTTGACTATATTTTTTTGATTTTGACTAATATTTTTTTGATTTTGACTAATATTTTTTTGATTTTGATTTTGACTAATATTTTTTTGATTTTGACTAATATTTTTTTGATTTTGATTTTGACTAATATTTTTTTGATTTTGATTTTGACTATATTTTTTTGATTTTGACTAATATTTTTTTGATTTTGATTTTGACTAATATTTTTTTGATTTTGACTAATATTTTTTTGATTTTGATTTTGATTTTGACTAATATTTTTTTTGATTTTGATTTTGACTAATATTTTTTTGATTTTGATTTTGACTAATATTTTTTTGATTTTGACTAATATTTTTTTGATTTTGATTTTGACTAATATCATTTTCATTTTGATTTTGACTAATATTTTTTTGATTTTGATTTTGACTAATATTTTTTTGATTTTGACTAATATTTTTTTGATTTTGACTAATATTTTTTTGATTTTGATTTTGACTAATATTTTTTTGATTTTGATTTTGACTAATATTTTTTTTGATTTTGATTTTGACTAATATTTTTTTGATTTTGACTAATATTTTTTTCATTTTGATTTTGACTAATATTTTTTTGATTTTGACTAATATCATTTTCATTTTGATTTTGACTAATATTTTTTTCATTTTGATTTTGACTAATATTTTTTTGATTTTGACTAATATTTTTTTGATTTTGATTTTGACTAATATTTTTTTCATTTTGATTTTGACTAATATTTTTTTCATTTTGATTTTGACTAATATTTTTTTGATTTTGACTAATATTTTTTTGATTTTGATTTTGACTAATATTTTTTTGATTTTGATTTTGACTAATATCATTTTCATTTTGATTTTGACTAATTTTTTTTGATGAGTCTTAGTCTTAGTATTTTTATAAATTTCGGTACCGATATACATATCGGTCCAGTCCTCAATATCACTATTGTTCTCAATATCACTATTGTTCTCAATATCACTATTGTTCTCAATATCACTATTGTTCTCAATATCACTATTGTTTCTAAGGCAAAAATGAAGAATTCTATAATCCAATATTTTCTATCCAGATTTTTATGGGTATCAATAACAATATCCTTTTTTAGGTAACCATCAATAGTCATATTTAGCAATACATAAACGATTCGGGTTTCAGTGTGTATGAGTCCTTACTATCCCCATAATTTATATATTCATGTGATAAAAGATCATATCTGTAGTGTTTTTTTAATTTTTCTTTTCGACTCGTCGATAAATCCACTGCATAAAAATTTTCATTCAGTAATGAATTAATCGGTCTTTTTCTTTTTTATATGAATACAATTTCATTGATTCTTTATTTTGAATAGTACAACGTTGATTGACTCTATTTCGCCATTTTTCGGTACTAATCGAGACCATTTGCTCCGAGAAAATTATATTGATAATGACCCTTTAACCAGTTTTTCCATTTATTCATTCCAGACTTATTAATTTTCTTATGCCTTGATTGGAATCAAATCTTCCTCGTGTCATACAATAATACTTTATCTTGTCTTTAATAAAAGGATAGGTCCCGTGATCGTGATATTGAAGTACAGATCTCAGGTGATGGTTGTTAAATAATTGGGTTGTGACAATTTGTAAAATACATATGCTTGGGACAAGGAAGATAAGTCGTGATAAGTGTTTAAATCATTTTAATATTAGGATTAGAAAAGGACTTTTTATAGTCGAAATAAAGTCATTGTATCTTGATCTGTTTCATCAATTCCTTCTTGATTTCTTTCATCGTTGTAAATGGATTCATTGATAATTGTTTTTTTTAAAAGGTTGTGCATTAACCTTAGAAATGGTAACCATACATTGCAAGATATCTATGTATATTTTTTCAATGAAAGATTTCATAAAATAATGTGATTTGCGTATTAATCGGGTATTTTTTCTTTGAAGTATCTGCCAAATATGTTTTTGTAATTCCGGTCTTTTATCATGATAGGCTGGAACTATTTTCTTCTTGTCTTTTGTGATTCCTTCTATTTGATTCCTTATTGTGATTGTCTTATCAGCAAGATCTTTCATTTTTTTTTCTATGAGTAAATAATTTGTCCAATTCATAGATCGAATTTGAATGGTCGATTCGTGAATAATCTGATTATTTTTTTTTGAATCTTTTGCATTTTCATTTGGTTCATGTACTTTTCCCTTCCTCAATTCAAATAAAGAAATTTGGTTCACTTTTTCAAGTTTCTTCATTATTCGTTTTAGAACTCGTTTTAGAACTAGAACTATTCGTTTTAGAACTAGAACTATTCGTTTTAGAACTCGTTTTAGAACTCGTTTTAGAACTCGTTTTAGAACTAGAACTATTCGTTTTAGAACTCGTTTTAGAACTCGTTTTAGAACTAGAACTATTCGTTTTAGAACTCGTTTTAGAACTCGTTTTAGAACTAGAACTATTCGTTTTAGAACTAGAACTATTCGTTTTAGAACTCGTTTTAGAACTAGAACTATTCGTTTTAGAACTAGAACTATTCGTTTTAGAACTCGTTTTAGAACTCGTTTTAGAACTCGTTTTAGAACTAGAACTATTCGTTTTAGAACTAGAACTATTCGTTTTAGAACTCGTTTTAGAACTCGTTTTAGAACTCGTTTTAGAACTCGTTTTAGAACTCGTTTTAGAACTAGAACTATTCGTTTTAGAACTCGTTTTAGAACTCGTTTTAGAACTAGAACTATTCGTTTTAGAACTAGAACTATTCGTTTTAGAACTCGTTTTAGAACTCGTTTTAGAACTAGAACTATTCGTTTTAGAACTCGTTTTAGAACTCGTTTTAGAACTAGAACTATTCGTTTTAGAACTCGTTTTAGAACTAGAACTATTCGTTTTAGAACTCGTTTTAGAACTCGTTTTAGAACTCGTTTTAGAACTAGAACTATTCGTTTTAGAACTCGTTTTAGAACTAGAACTATTCGTTTTAGAACTAGAACTATTCGTTTTAGAACTAGAACTATTCGTTTTAGAACTCGTTTTAGAACTAGAACTATTCGTTTTAGAACTAGAACTATTCGTTTTAGAACTAGAACTATTCGTTTTAGAACTAGAACTATTCGTTTTAGAACTAGAACTATTCGTTTTAGAACTCGTTTTAGAACTCGTTTTAGAACTAGAACTATTCGTTTTAGAACTCGTTTTAGAACTCGTTTTAGAACTAGAACTATTCGTTTTAGAACTCGTTTTAGAACTAGAACTATTCGTTTTAGAACTCGTTTTAGAACTAGAACTATTCGTTTTAGAACTAGAACTATTCGTTTTAGAACTCGTTTTAGAACTCGTTTTAGAACTCGTTTTAGAACTCGTTTTAGAACTCGTTTTAGAACTAGAACTATTCGTTTTAGAACTAGAACTATTCGTTTTAGAACTAGAACTG
>PYDT01001642.1:0-15000 GCA_004837865.1 Musa balbisiana
TTCGTATTTGCTTATGATCAGGGTTTAAATAGTTCAATTTTTTATGAACCCGTTAATTTTGGGGGTTATGGCAATAAATTTAGTTCAGTACTTGTGAAACGCTTAATTATTCGAATGTATCAACAACGATTTATTTGATTTATTCGGTTAATGATTCTTACCAAAATCGATTCGTTGGGCACAACAATTATTTTTATTCCCATTTTTTTTCTCAGATGATATCAGAAGGTTTTGCAGTCATTGTGGAAATTCCATTCTCGTTGCAATTAGTATCTTCCCTTGAAGAAAAAAAAATACCAAAATCTCATAATTTACAATCTATTCATTCAATATTTCCTTTTTTAGAGGATAAATTATCGCATTTAAATTATCTGTCAGATATACTAATACCTCATCCCATCCATATGGAAATCCTGGTCCAAATCCTTCAATCCTGGATCCAGATGTTCCCTCTTTGCATTTATTGCGGTTCTTTCTCTACGAATATTATAATTGGAATAGTCTCATTACTCCGAAGAAATCTATTATGTTTTTTCAAAAGAAAATAAAAGACTATTTTGGTTCTTATATAATTTTTATGTATCTGAATGTGAATTTGTATTAGTTTTTCTTCGTAAACAATCTTCTTATTTACGATTAACATCTTTTGGAGCCTTTCTTGAACGAACACATTTTTATGGAAAAATAGAACATCTTGTAGTGTGCCGAAATTTTTTTCAGAAGACTTTATGGGTCTTCAAGGATCCTTCCATGCACTATGTTCGTATCAAGGAAAAGCGATTCTGGGTTCAAGGGGAACTCATTTTCTGATGAAGAAATGGAAATGCCACTTTGTAAATTTCTGGCAATATATTTTAATTTTTGGTCTCAACCGTACAGGATCCATATAAACCCATTTCAAACTATTCTTTCTATTTTCTGGGTTATCTTTCAAGTGTACTAATAAATTCTTCGGCGGTAAGGAATCAAATGCTAGAGAATTCATTTCTAATGGATATTCTTACTAAGAAATTTGATACCATAGTCCCAATTATTCCTCTTGTTCGATCATTGTCTAAAGCTAAATTTTGTACCGTATCCGGGCATCCTATTAGTAAGCCGATTTGGACCGATTTATCAGATTGTGATATTATTAATCGATTTGGCCGGATATGTAGAACTCTTATCACTATCATAGTGGATCCTCAAAAAAACAGAGTTGTATCGAATGAAGTATATACTTCGACTTTCGTGTGCTAGAACTTTGGCCCGTAAACATAAAAGTACAGTACGCAGTTTTTTGCAAAGATTAAGGTCGGGATTATTAGAAGAATTCTTTACGGAAGAAGAACAAGTTATTTCTTTGATCTTCCCCAAATAACTTCTTTTTATTTACATGGATCATATAGAGAACGTATTTGGTATTTGGATATTATCCGTATCAATGACCTGGTAAATAATTTATAATAAAATTAGGGCATAAAACAATACAATAGAAATAGAAGATATAATAGAAATGATCTACAGATATAGAGATCAAGAGAAAAAAGTATTCACGAATTCTCATTCTGAAATGCTCATGTGAGTAGTGTAGTGGTTGAATCAACTGAGTAGTCAAAATTTTTATACTTTCTTCTTTTTCTCGGGATGTTTTTTTATATGTATACATAGGGAAAGTCGTGTGCAATGAAAATGCAAGCACGGTTTGGGGAGGGATTTTTTCCTCTATTGTAACAAGGAAAAATTATCTACTCCATCCGACTAGTTCCGGGTTCGAGTCCCGGGCAACCCATACGGAAAATAGAAAAATAAATCTTTCTTTTCTATTTTAATTCACTTCATTTACAAATTTAATTCATTTCATTTACAAATTTTATGTATTTAGTCGTAGATATTTGGTGTATTTAGCCGTAGATAGATAAGATAGATATCTGTCTGTTCTGTTGAGATTGGTTGACATTGACATATAAGTCATGCTTACTGTTAAATAACAAGTCTTCTATTATCTATCTCATTCTAGTTATAGTTAATACGTGTGCTTGGGAGTCCTTAAAAATTGAATAAACCAAGATCTACCATGACTGCAATTTTAGAGAGACGCGAAAGTACAAGCCTATGGGGTCGTTTCTGCAACTGGATAACCAGCACTGAAAACCGTCTTTACATTGGGTGGTTCGGTGTTTTGATGATCCCTACCTTATTGACCGCAACTTCGGTATTTTTATCGCCTTCATTGCTGCTCCTCCAGTAGATATTGATGGTATTCGTGAACCTGTTTCTGGTTCTCTACTTTAAATGGAAATATATTATCTCTGGTGCATTATTCCTACTTCTGCAGCTATAGGTTTACATTTTTACCCAATCTGGGAAGCAGCACTGTTGATGAGTGGTTATACAATGGTGGTCCTTATGAGCGATGGTTACACTTCTTACTTGGTGTAGCTTGTTACATGGGTCTGAGGGGACTAGTTTCCGTCTGGGGTATGGATGCGTCCTTGGGATTGCTGTTGCATATATTAGGCTCCTGTTGCAGCTGCTACTGCTGTTTTCCTTGATCACCCTAGGGGTCAAGTGGAAGTTTTTCCGCTGATGGTAATGCCTTTTAGGAATATCGGGTCTTTCAACTTCATGATTGGATTCCAGGCAGAACACAAATCCTAATCATGCCATTTCACCTGTTAGGTGTACTGGTTATTCGTTCGGCGGCTCCCTATTGCCGTGCTATGCATTGTTTCCTTTGTAACCGCTATTTTGTCAGGGAACCACTGAAAACGAATCTGCAACGCAGGTTACAGATTCGGTCAAGAGGAAAGACCTTATATATCGCGTAGCTGCTCAGGTTATTTGGCGATTGAAAATCCCAATATGCTAGTGTTCAACAACTTCGTCTTTACAATTTCTTTCTTCTTGGCGCTGGGGCCTGTATTGGTATCTGGTTCACTGCTTTAGGTATTAGCACCATGGCTTTCAACCTAAATGGTTTCAATTTCAACCACTCCGTGTTGACAGTCAGGGGTCGTTCATTAACACTTGGGCGATATCACAACCGTCTAACCATTGGTTGTAAGTAATGCATGAACTAATGCTCAACACCTTCCCTCTAGACCTAGCTGCTTTCGAGTTTCATCTACAAAATGGAGTAATATTTTTGTCCCTTAGGTGTATCGAGAATTCCGTTGAAAAAACCCCAAAAAGTAGCATCCCCAACCCCATGTCTTGCTTTAGCACTACATGGGTTGCTACTTTGTTTGATACTTTATTTTTTTTTTCACAAAAAAAATTATTTTTTCAATTTTCAATTTTTTTTATATTTAATTTATATTTTATATTTTTTATATTTGAATAAATATTAAAATGTTTTATTTATTTGTTTTATTTATTTAATATTAAAATGTTTTATTTAATCTTCAAAGAACTTAAATTAACTTAACGACGGCCGAGATTATTACGTTCTTGCATGTCTCGCAAAATAACAGTGGCGGAATTCTCTCCAATTTGTGACTACCATACGATCTGTTATGATAAATTAGGTAATGTTCCTTTCCATTATGAATAGCGATTGTATGGCCAATATTGGGGTATACTGGTAGATGCCCCGAGACCAAGTTACTATATTTCTTTCTCTCTCCCGCATGTTGAGTTTTTTTCCATTTTTTCCGATAAATGGTTAGCTACAAAAGGTTTTTTTTTAGCGAACGTGTCATGTCACAGTCGTATTACGACTCCTTTTTTTTTACTTTTTTATTTTAAGATTGGCATTCTATGTCAATATCTCGATCTAAGTTAAGTATGGAGGTAGAATAAATACCTAATGATGAATGGAAAAAAGATAAAATCCTTTACTAGAACAGGGGCGGATGTAGCCAAGTGATCAAGGCAGTTGTTGTGAATCCACCAGCGCGGGTTCAATTCCCGTTTTCGTTCGCCCTCACATTTTTCAAATTCAAAAATTCTATTTTTCAATATTCCTATTTACGGCGACGAAGAATAAAATATCACTATATTTTTTTCCTTTTCCATACTGCTTCTTTCCAAGCGCAGGATAACCCCAAGGGTTGTGGGTTTTTTCTCCTACCGTTGGGGCTTCCCCTCACCGCCCCCATGTGGATGTCCTACAGGTTTCATAACTCCTTAATCCTCTTACTTACAGGACTCTTACCTATCCACATTGATCCGGCTACTACCCAAACTTTTTTGGTTCCACCCACATTACCGGTGATTAGGTAATCCGAGAAAAAGTATATTTAGGGGTGGTAGTCAAAAAAAAAAAAAAAAAAAATCCAACACCTAAACGATTATGGCCCACTGTTGCTAAGCAGTTTTTTGATATCAAAACGGACCTCCCCAATGAATCTTCATGTGGCCGAGTTTACCCTCTTTTGCATCAGGTTCGCTACAGCACCTGCTGCTCTCGCTAATTGTCCACCCTTTCATGTGATTTCATGTTATGTATGGCCGTGCCTAAGGGCATATCGGTTGAAGTAGATTCTTCTTTTTATCACCTCAATAACACCCTTCCCAAACTGTACAGCTTCTTCCAAAGCATCTGCTTTTCTAGATGGATATGATGATATCTAGACAGATTGATCTTATATAAATCGTATGATGAAGTCCACATGATTGGATTATAGGAATCCAAATCTGCTTAATCACTCGTGTTAGATCTCTACATCCTAGTTCTCCCCGTTCCGTCATCTGGCTTATGTTCTTCATGTAGCATTCAGGAAACCGAATGACTCATAAAATTAGCGTCGATACTTCCACATATTAAAACGGGTAACGTGGAGACATCTCTCTTTTTCCCCGGTGGGATCTCCATTACCACTGCTTTAGCTTTCAATTCGCCTCTGACCATCAAATTAATGTGAATAACACGTCCGTCCTCTCTTGAAACAAGGGCGCTTCCGGTTCTGTGCGTGCTTCACACAATTTTGTCTTCTCCATATTACCATATCTCTCGATCAATAATTTTCTATGAGGAACTACTGACTCGATCACTTGCTGCCGTTGCTCACCAGTTTTTTGAGGTCTATCCGTAGAGTACTCAATTGGTCAGTGATCGATTTCTAGGTTTCGGTCGTAAAACCTAATGGTTACTACTTCCATTAACTTAAATAATAGTTCAAACGCAACTCAAGGTAGGGCATTTCCCATTGATAGGAACTTTGGACCATAAACAATGGTATCTCCAATTATACCCCTCTGGGATGTACAATAGATCTCTTCTTCAGCCCATCCCCATGATGTATGAGACAATGTATGCATTTCGCTTAGTCGTATTCTAGGGTTTACGATTCTACCAGATATTCTTTTCATTCCGTCGAAACATCGATTTTACGGTATAGACGCTTCATGACCCTCCCCGCTCTATGGCCGTGCGTAATGATTCCTCTGGTCATTACGCGCCTTTCCTACAACGATGCTGTCCATAGATCAAATTATTCGTGATTGGATTTCACTTGTACTGTTTCGGCTCCATTTGCGTTGCTCGGGTAGAAGTTTTTGTATAATGTATCGCCGTGTTTTTAAGTATTTTGCTTAAGTTCTTTTCTCTATAAGAGTGGACATAAATTACCCGGTTTGAAGCGTAATGATCTACGCTGGACTGCATTTATGCCCTAAATAGGGTCCCATTCTTCTACCCTTTCCCGGTAGTCGATGACTATTCATAGCGTAGTTGACCTTGACCACCAAAGAATGATTCGACCAATGCGTTATTGCTGTCCTAGTGATCCTGATCGACATTAGTAAGTTATGCTTGTTCCCCAATAACCGAATACTTTTTTCTTTAAATCCTGGCCATATTTGATTCCTCCATAATCCCTTTTCTTCCCTATGAGTTTGCCATTATCGATAAGAATTCTAGTTCTTACTGTTCATATGTTTGGTATGAATAGCACGACCAATTCGTTATGTATGGATGATGAGATTCCTTATACAAGCCAATCCAATAGACTATTGCCGTTCCCATGGGGTGTGCATCCAGCAGATTGAAACCTACAATTTGCCAATTTATGACTGGGCTCTGTAAACCTCCCCCTGGATGCTTAAACGAGATCATCGTAGATCTTAAATAAATCGTAAATAGTAATTCGTATACATAAGTATATCGTAAATAGTATATCGTAAATAAGTATATCGTAAATAAGTATTCGTATAAATAAGTCTAGTCTTAAATAAGTAATCCGTATCAATAAGTATATCGTAGAAAGAGTAATCGTAAATTATAAAATAATGTAATATCGTAACTAGGTATAATTCGTAAATAATTCTATCGTATAAATAATTATAATCGTAATACGTATATCTCGTCATAAAGTAGTATATCGATATAAACTATTATATCGGAAATGTATACATAATATATCGTCTAAATAATATATCGTAAATAATATATCGTATAAATAGTATATCTAATGTATAAATACCCAATTTCCAATTGAAATAAACTTTTCGTTGAAATGGAAAATCTTTAGGAGGGTTTATTGGACACATCAAATTCAAATTCTGGATCGTCGAATTGATAGAGATTCGAAAGAGATCAAGAATTCTCACTATTCTGAATTCGTGATCAAATACATTGTTTTTTTTTCCATCAGAACGGACTTTAATGAAACTTTTTACCCCCGAATATTGAGTACCCTAAACTTTCACGTGAATTCGCAGGTTCAACAATCATCGATCTTCATGATCAACGTGTAATCAAAGGTGTAGTACTGCTATGTAGTAAGCGGTCCTTATACTCTATCAAGCAATCGAATAGTCGAAAGAAAAAAACTCTATTTGTGGAGCTTCTCTATACCTCTGAATTCCTTGACCCAGAAATGAGACTTGTAAGAACTTTCGTCTCCAAGATTCCATCGGTTGATTCGGTTTCGTGTCCTGTACTTCCAAATGGGAAACAGATTTCTAGAGTTGTTTCATTGGAGCCGCAAGAGATACTTTTGGGTTCTCCAATAAAAAAAAGTGTATGATTCCCTGAATCTAACGGCGTTCGCGTTGGTGGAGGACCCCGTATCGGAAAAAAAGGATTCTAGTTGTAAGATATCTAATGAAACCGTAGCTGGATAATCTCATTCAAATAGAAAGATAGCGAAATATCTGGAGTTTCTTTTTTTAAATCCATACGATGATCCGATCGCAAGGACCGATGGGATTGGGATGTTTGATCTCTTTCTCCGAGGGAATAATCGAAACCATAGCAACTTGATTTGGGACAGCTTATTTCGAAATCCTTAGGGAAACTTGATTTGTTATCTCGAATTTCCTCTTTTCTTGGAAAAAGCCAATTGAGGATGGTTGTTCTTCAACACCAAGGAGCTGAGGCAACTATTCAATCAAATCTATTGTCATGTTTCCCACATCTCTTCTCGAACACAAGTGGTATTTCCTTGTGCAAAATTGTTTCATTCATATGTGGCAATTCCGCCAAGACTCTTCCGTTAGTGTGGAAGATCAGCACGAATCGGATTTTTTTTAGGCACTATCGAGAAGAGAATTTGATTTGGTGTAGACATTGTTGTTGTGGTAACACGGGATCGGTTTTTTTTAGCAAGGTACGGATGTATTGTCAATATTCAATATGATTTCCACCAGTCTATTTTTCGGTTTCAAAGTAAGGGTTCTAGCATTGAAATGATCTTTCTGATCATCCAAGATCAGTTCGATTCCATTAGAAATGATGATTCAGAATACCCACATTGATCGATCAAACAGACATTCACAACACACTAAAAGAAAGAACGATTCTATCTTTGCGATCCTCCGTTCTTCAAACGGAACGAACAGAGATAGAAGCATAATCGATTTCCCGAAATGCCTTTTGGATCTTCCTCAATGTCCCGGCTATTCACGGAACGTAGAAGCAGAGAATAATCATCTGCTTGCAGGAGAATCGAAGATTTCTGGGAATCCGACAGATCAATTCTTCTTTTTTCCTCTGACAGATGGTCCAAACTTCATCTGGGTCTCGATCCTATTGAAGTCCACTAGAGATCAGAATTTTTGAAGAAAAAACAAGATGTTTCTTTGTCCCTTCCCTGTTGGAAATAAAGGAATGGTTTGATATATCAGATAATTAATGTTTTCAAAATACCGTCTCGCATCATCCTATTTCAGCCATATCCTGATGTGAGATGGTTCCGAGGATGAACCGGATAGGACAGTTCCAATAAGATTTCATTCTGAACAAAAATCCATTTTTGAGTTTATTCATCTATTTCCTGACCACAAAGGGATAACCGTTACAACACCCCGATTTTTGAATCAGAAAGAGATTTTCAAGAAATGGCATGATCTATTTCACTCTATCATAACCGAGCCGGATCTTGTGTAGCATAGTGGATTTGCTTTTCTATTGGAATTCCTACGGTTGGAATCAAAAAAAATCTTGAATGGGTATCAACTCCAGAGAGGAAAATCTAAACAGAAATCTTTATTTGTTCTAACCTCCTCTTTTTTATGAAGAGAATGAATCTTTTTATCGAGGATCAGAAAAAAATCGTGCCGGATCTACTGCGGAATGATTCGAGATCCAACGAAAAACATCGGTATTTGCTACACCACATAATGGATGGCAGTCAGTCAATATAAGATTGATCCTAAATATCTGTTCAAAAATCCAATATAGCACCTTGGTACATAAAATGTATCTAATCGATTCTGTTTAATGAATAGAAGGATCCGATTCGCAACTTCGATATCGAATTCAAAGGAGCGAATAGAATGATACTCCTGAATCAATACTAAATGAAATATACGATCAGCCAACATTTATAGCGAATTTAAAACGCCGTCAGAGAAATGTTTTGACCTCTTTTTCCTCGACCGAGAGATCCATGAATCGGGATCCTGATGTAATATATACAAATGGGCCAAGAGAGCCAGATCCAGAACCTTGGACATTTCGTTTCTGAACAGAGAACCGTTTTCACAAAGTAGTGTTCGATCGTTTTCTCTTAATCAATAGTCGATTGATTGTTCGAGGCCTATCGTACAAACAAAATTGTCTAAGCACCTCGTTTCTTTTGCCAAGTCACTTCGTTCTTTTTGTCCAATCACTTCCCTTTTTGTCCGTCATTCCCGTTTTGTCCGTTCACTTCCCCTTTCTTTGTGAGTATCGGAATATCCCTTCATAGTCCCGAGATCCACATCCGTGATTGAAGAAGGTCCGAATGATGCAATCCGCAATCAGTTGTTAATCAATAGTGTTCAAAATCGTTCATTTGAATAATTGCAACCCCTTCTTCTTGGATATCATGATACTTGCCCAAGACCGTAGATTCTTTATCAATGAGGAACAACATTACATTTTTTGGTCAAACGATAGCCCGAGTGATGATTGACTCATGCATACTAGAAATAAGTCGCATGAAACCTTGATAACAACGGAATTCCTATTTCTCAATGATATTCCTGATCGAGACAATTGGCTGATCCCGTTAACATTTTCATAGAAGTTCATTGATAAATCCTTTTTTTTTTTCTTTTTTATAAAGCAATCGACGGCGATTCTTGAATGAATCCAAATCACTTCTGGTTCGATTGGTAACAAAGATTCCTTTTTTATGTGTAAAGACCCTATCAATAATTAATGATCTTACATATGGACAATTCCTCATACCTTGTTCCTTCTGCACAAAAATTTTTCTTCGTGCGTCGGTAAAAAAACCTATTTTTTTTGGGAGAGAGACTCTTTCCCAATCGATCACAGGTCTAACTATTCATACTAAAGGATTTTCACAAGTGGTGACAAACGTAAAAACTTGGACAAGCTTTCCGTTTTCCAATTGCGTATCCGAAGCCATTCGTTCGTAGCGCTATTATCGATCGCAAGACAGTTCGCAACCACCTCTAACAGAGAAAAAAGAGTCAATTTTGAAGCACTTATTGTCAAGCCTCTTTCACTATGAATCTATCTGATTCAAATGGAGAACTTGCATCGGATCTCAGTTTTTCAATTCCAACATGGTTTTATTCACACTCCCATTTTCTAGGAAAATTTACATCCGGAAAGAGGAAAAAAAAACGGAGTTCTTTGCTGTCTAAGAAATGCGTTGAGAAACGCAGATGTATGAAACCGTTCACGAGATAGTGCGTTTTCAAATCTCTCAAAATGGAATCTGTTCCAAAACACAATGGAATCCGTTCCAAACATATATGCCATGGTTCCTACTTCGACAGAGTGCAAATATCTAAATTTCACTCCTTTTTTTTTTAAAGAAACTTTTTCAGACCCAGTGTCGATACTAAGTAGCATCACCAATTTGTTCCATTTTCAAATTTGTCCCCTTTTTCAGATATTAGCATGGCATCAGATATATCATGGCCAATTCCTCACAGATCTTCCACAAGGACCTGATAAGGGGAAGATTTCGAGGGAGTGTTTACAGAATTCTTCTTCTGTCCGAATAAATGATTCATTCGAAATAATGATCACCCGTTCCTTGAAGGACACTCGGAGATCACAAATGCTCGGTAGTTGGAGTTCCTGCTATTCAATCGTTTTTCCTTCTTCTTGTTGCTGGATATCTCGTTCGTATACATCTTCTCTTTGTTTCCCAAGGCCTCTAGTGAGTTACCGACAGAGTTGAGAAAAGATCAAATCTGTGATGATCTCCTCATACATATTGAGTTGCGAAAACTTTTGGTGGTTATCCTACTCTGACTGCATTCTTTCTGGTTAAAAATCTCCTTTTCTAGTTGTTCTGAAACCATTAGGAGATTCTCTGGAAGAAAACGGTTTTTTGCTTTTGCGTTGGTGGCAAACATGCTAGGTCCCGCTTGTGGGTCAAATCAATACTTCTCTAGAAGAAATTTTGAATATCCATCTCATCGATCTCAGAGTATCATACAACTCCCATCAATCTCATAATATCATAACCAATCCCATCAATCGAATCACTTTTTTTTCGAGAATACGACACATCAAGTCGTACCGAAAGAGATCTATCCTTTGATACAACAGAAAAAGGTGAACGGTATTGGACTGATGAAAAATAGAATCCTGGGTCTCGAACAGTGAGTCGATTGATTATGAAGAAGCGAATTCTTGGTTCTTTCTCCACCTTAACGACAGAAAAAAGGATTGATCACTTCTATTGAGTCTGACTCATAGTGGGCATGTATCAAAAGAATGTGACTCTGGGTTATCAAATGATTGAACAACCGGATCATTCCCCTTATACGATACTTATTGACAAGTATAGAATGAATTATGCGTTCATGGATCCCTGTTTAGCATAAAGAAGATATTCCTGCTCCTTATCAGACAATTACTTATTCACAAACCTCGTGTGGGGCTAATAGTTTTCATTTCCCTCTCTGGAAAACCCTTTTCCGCTCCGCTTAGCCCTAGCCCCTTCTAGGAAGTATTTTTAGTGATATGTTCTATAGGAACTGTACGATCCTATACATGGTCAAATTAGCCTAGCGACAAACCCCTATGTTCCTTTCATTACGGTAATTCCGACAAGTTCCCGGCTGACAAGCCTAAAGATTTTTTATTGATAGCGTATCGTTTTGATGATGTGATATGACTATATTCGATATTGATGATAGTGACTATATCGATATTGCATGATAGTGACGATTATTGAGATGACCTTGTCTACGGACTGCTAACTATGTATATGGAAAAAAAAAAAAAAAAAAACCCGCAAAATAGACCGCTTTGAGATCACCTTTCAATTCGAATTACAAAAGCAAATGTCTCCTTGCATAATACTGATTCCCAACGTTCATGATCTGTATATGTCATGAGTCGAATTACTGATCCTCGGCGTATAGAGAACATCTCTCCATATATTGTGAAGGATGTTTCCACTAGAAATTCCTTTATGTCGTTCGACTCAATTCCCCAAAAGTGGATCCCGCGCTAATAGCTCCTAATAAATTAAATACATGCATTAAGAACGGAAGGCTTCGTTATTCCGCAACAACGAAAGCACTTTTTCATGTCTTTCATATACTAGGGGATTTCACTTGGGGAAAAAAATGTTCCTACTACGGGAGGGGGAGTCCCATAACCCTGGGTTCCAATTACGAGAGTCTTTGAGCACTTATCATGAGGCCCTCTCAATTATAGTACACAGAAATCAATTTCATAGAAACTATACAATTAGATTAAGCCTTCATAGACAGAACTTGGATTTGCGATCCGCAGTAAATCGGTTCAAGATCCTGGATCCTTTTCTATCAGCTAGGAAAGGGCTGTTGCAGGACAAAATGTACGTCTAATAATTGCCCCTAGATCCTATATCTATCTAATGAAGAAGAGATCAGAAGGGAATCCTTATTGTACAAATGGTACGTCGAAACTTGGAACGCGCATGAAGAAATTTAACGATACTTCTTTACTTTTTAGTTGTTCTGCGGGATCGGTCGCTCAAGATCTTTGGTCTTCACCCGACCTGATGAAAAAAAATCGGACACTTCTTCTATATTCGTTGATGTTCTGATCTAGTTTCATGCCGGATTAGCATAGAAGCGCTCGTGGTGGGCCCTCACGGACAGAAAAGATTGCAGTCCAGTTGATATAATGCGATTGACATTAACTTCTCTTTCGGTCCGAACAGTTTATGCTGATGCCAAACAGATCTTGTTCTATCGTTGATCAGAGATTTCTATCTGAACAATCCGAATCGGAGTTTTTAGAAGAAGAAGAGGATCGTCACCTGCAAGCAGATAAAGGAGGATTTTTCAATCACATAGTTTTGGCTCCTAGAATAGGCGCCCTTGTGCAAACTATTTGATTGTATTGAAAAGACCCACTGTTTCTGATCGGGCTCGGGCAAGGCTGGACCTTTTATCATGAGAGAATGCACTTCAAAGAGAATGGATCGGAGTTCTTGCGAGTGAAACCATGCAGTGACCCGACACGATCATCGTCTTCCAAAGACCAAGGCTTTTTATTTTCGAGTAAGCCCAAGTTCATTTTGGGAACCCTGCGGATCCATTTTTTTCCTATCAAAGAACAGCCCTTTGTGCTCCTTGTTTTCACGGTCGAGAATTCTTTGCAGATTAATAGATGTCAAGGTGCTTATGTCTTCCCCAAACAAAACCTTCTACATCTCTGTATACATGGGTCATCAAGAATACGCAAGAAATGTACTTCAGAATTGTTGATTCATCGCCAGAGAATTGCTTAGAAGGCAATATCCATTATCTGAATGGTCTTTCCTTTCTATCCCTAATCCGGAGTTATCATATTTTATCAATCTGTTCCTATCTAACCGGAACGCTATGGGATCAATAACAAAGAAATTTTAGAAAGGGATGGCTTTTATCTCGGATAAAGCAAACATTTGATTCATGTAACAGGATAAGATTTCCCTTCCTTAGCCGTAAAGATATGTGGCCATGAAAAGGGATTAAGTGGAACAGGATTGCCGGGGTGGTAGAGTCGTGAAAACTTTTTTATTCCATAGTTTGACCGTAGCCCACAATTTGAACATATCTACTGCTGAGACCATGGAAGAAGTTGAAATCTTAGATCAAACACTATGTATGATGAATGACCTGCCTCAAACAAGATTCTTGACACGGCGAACACCAAGTCTATTACTCACTACATCAAACAATTTCCATTAATGAACCCTTGTAATACCCATCATCGGAAAATAAAAAATACGCATGTCCGATGAAATGCTTGTTCGATCTGCTCTCAATAACGATCATGGTTTAACTGAATAACTAAAGAAATAGATAGACCTTTCTCTCGTCTCAGGTCGAGGATCCTTCCAATTGAAGATCCCCCCTATGGATATACATATTCCGGTTGACCGGGACCCTAATTCTAATTGTTTTGTTCCGAACGCCACGATATCCACGGAGGCCGTGTCCTATTCAGATATTCACGACCAAGAGGTACTGGATTCTCTTTCGGATAGGCCCCTTAAGAGAAGGAGGCCGTATGCCAACAGAACGTCTGTCTCCAACAGACGGTCCTGTCTAATGTTCTCTAATTCACCCGACCCGACCATTTTGGTAACGTCCATGCCAAAGTCCCTGAATGGGTAAGTCGCAATCCCTCAACGGACTATAAATGTACTTTATCTGCTGGGTTATGGTACGGGTGGGTATTTTTTTCCCATAGGTTTTTACATCTACCCTTGTGTGATTCCTCTGAACTCAATTACTCGGGTGGTGCGGGGCGCGGACGATTTCCAAACACTCCTCATTCCTTAGATAGAGAGAAATCGCCAGATTTCGTGATCCCCTCCGACCTATTCCAATTCCCAACATCTGCGGACCGATTCGTTGGGATTGCCGGAATACTTCCGTATCAACAGATCAGATCTCGTTATATCAATATTGATAAGCTCCGAAATCTTTTATTGAATTGCTCATTCACTGAGCGATTCTCATAATGCCTGGAAGAGACTCGAACCGTCCAACTCTCTTTAGCACGAGATTTTTGAGTCTCGCGTGTCTAACCATTCACCATCAAGGCCTCTTTAAAGTGAATCGTATTCCATAATATAATCTATCTAATGTATATATGAAGTATAGACAAGTGTAGTGTTGGTATATTTTCTACGTCGGTCATGTCATATAGGCCCGTCAGACATCAAATTGCCTTCGGGGGGATTTGAATTAATCCCCGAGGTAACCTATATAATATCAAAATGTACATCAAACCTATTTCTCGATTCAATGAAGCCCAAAAAAGTCATTGAAGATGGTACCCAAATAACCGAAGATAGGTCAGAAAGCAGGTCCGATTAACGCCATTTCCTAATCCTAAATAGATTACCGACGTAGCGACCATATGTAAACATAGTATCATTTACTACTCTCGAATGACCCTCCTCCTAATAAGAATGTACATAACCCTATTCCGGTCTGGTCCGGTCTGGAATGAAACGTATAATCTGATGACGAGTCGATTCCCTGATTCTAGTTCATCACCCCAGCCCATTCCCATTTTTTGGGTTGGGCGGAAACAGATTACTAATTCTTTATTCCATTAGTAAGGGGATCTTGACTAAGAAAAGACCTAGAAGCTAAAGGAGGTATCCT
>PYDT01001642.1:20000-54455 GCA_004837865.1 Musa balbisiana
CGAATGAATCGTCTTTCCACAAGGTATCTTTGCCTGCTTGTCAAGAGATAGTAAGTTACAAATTCGTCTCTGTAGACATGTGTATTTCTATTACTATGAAATTAATATTTCTATAACTATGAAATTAATAGTCTCTAACTATGAAAGTAAGAAATTAAACTGAAGTAGTTAATGGTGGGGTTCCCATTATCTTTTCTTGTATGTATTCCTAATCAAAGGAATTTGTCTTTTATTTTTCGGGGGGAAGGTCCTCAAAGAAAGGTGTGAAACAATAGAACTCTTTAAGTGAAATTGAAAAGTAATGTAGCCCAGTTCCCTTCGGACATGGTAAGATCTTTGGGCGCCAGAAGAAAGGGTGATCTATCCAACTTGCCTTGGGTTCTGCTTCCCTCCCCTCTTTTTTTTACAATACCGAGTCGGGTTTCTCTCCTACCAGTATGAATAAACATGCTGAACCAAAATCTTCTTATGTAAAACCTCTCCTGCTCGATTTACGATCGGGAAAATCGTACGATTTTATAAACAATGTTCTTGGCTCGAATCCGTATCATCCTATTTCCGATAGGAGCATTTGCAATTGAATCCACTTTTTTTTCCCCTTATTTTACTATCCATACCCATTATTTTACTATCCATATAGTGCGTAACAGCAGCCCGGCTCCATTTGTTCGGAATAGTGGGCGTTGAGTGTCCGACCCTTGGCTTGGAGTAGTTAGTTCTATTTCTCGATGGGACCGGTAGGTATATAACTCAGCGGTAGAGTGTCACCTTGACAGTTGTGAAGTCATCAGTTCGAAGCCTGATTATCCCTAAACCCAATGTATTTTTCTATTTGACTGCTCCCCCGCCGTGTCGACGAGAATGTAAAGCGTGTGGGATTGACGTGATAGGGTAGGGATAACTTAATATTGCTGGGAGCGAACTCCATCTAATATGAAGCGCACTTGATACAAGTTCTGCTTAGAATGAAAGCGAATTCCGAATCGACTTTGTCTACTAACAAGGAAGCTATAATATGCAACTAGCACTCATGGAGATTCGATCCTGGCTCAGGATGAACGCGGCGGCAGGCTGACACATGCAAGTCGCCGGGAAGTGGTGTTTCCAGTGCGTACGGTGATAACGCGTAGAACCTCCCTTGGGAGGGTAACAACAACTGGAACGTTTCTAATACCCCGTAGCTGAGAGCACAAGGAGGGAAATCCGCCCGAGGAGGTCTGCGTCTGATTAGCTAGTTGGTGAGGTAATAGCTTACCAAGGCATGATCAGTTAGCTGGTCCGAGAGGATGATCAGCCACACTGGACTGAGACCACGCCAGACTCTACGGAGGGCAGCCGTGGGGAATTTTCCGCATGGGCAAAGCCTGACGGAAGCAATGCCGCTTGGAGATATAAGGCCCACGGGTCGTGACTTCTTGTTCTCGGGCGAAGAAACAGACGTATCTGAGGATAAGCATCGGTAACTCTGTGCCAGCAGCCGCGTAATACAGAGGAATGCAAGCGTATCCGGAATGATGGCGTAAAGCGTCTGTCGTTGTCGTTTCATTCCGCCGTCAAATCCCGTGGGCTCAACCTGGACAGCGGTGTAACTACCAGCTGGAGTACGAGGGGCAAGGGAATTTCCGGTGGATCGGTGGAAATGCGTATAGATCGGAAAAGAACCACCACGGCGAACGCCTCTTCTGGGCCGACACTGACACTGAGAGACGAACGCTAGGAGCCATGGATTAGATACCCCATTAGTCCTAGCCGTAAACGATGGAGGTTACTAGGGGCGCTGTGGCGTATCGACCCGTGCAGGCTGTAGTCTAACGCGTTATTATCCCGCCCTGGGGATTACGTTCGCAAGAATTAAAACTCCCAATGAATTGACGGGGGCCCGCACAATCGTGTGGAGCATGTGGTTTAATTCGATGCAAAGCGAAGACTTACCAATGCTTGACATGCCGTGAATCCTCTTAAAGAGAGGGGGTCCTTCGGGAAACGCGGACACAGTGGGGCATGGCTTGTCCCGTCAGCTTCGGCCGAAGGTGTTTGGTTACAGTCCGCAACGAGCGCCAACCCTCTGTTTAGTTGCCACCTTGAGTTTGGAACCCTGAACAGCGGCCGGTGATAAGCGCGGAGGAAGGTGGGATGACTTCAGTCATCATGCCCATTTCTGCCCTGGGTCGACCACGTGCTACAGCCGGGACAAAGGGTGCCTATCCCGCTGAGTGTTACTAACCCCAAAAAGCCCGTCCCTCATTCGTATTGCAAGTTCTTGCCACTCGCCTGCAAGAACCGGAATCGGCTAGGAATCGCACTTCCGCCATACGTCGGTTGATTCGTTTCCCCTGGCCGTTGTACCAACGGCCCGTTCACACTATGGTAGCTGGCCATGCCCAATTCGTTTACCTTAACCGCAATGAGGGGGATGCCGAAGGCGTGGCTAGTGACTGGAGTGAATCGTAACAAGGTAGCCGTACTGGAGGTGCGGCTGGATCACCTCCTTTTTCAGGGAGATAGCTAATGCTTTATGCTTTGTTGGTATTTTGGTTTGACACTGCTTTCAACCAACACCCAAAAGAGCGAGCTACGTCTGAGCTAAGCGCTTGGATATGAAGTCTTCTTTCGTTCTCGACGTGAAGTAAGACCAAGCTCATGAGCGTTTATCCTAGTCGGAACAATTAGTTGAGGGATACCCTTTTTACGTCCCCATGTCCCTGCCCGTTGTCGACATTGGACGTAAAAAGGCAATATAGGGTAGGTTTTCTCTGCTTTTTGCATAGCAGGCCTCCCACTGGGAGGCCCACACGACGGTGCTATTAGCTCATGGTAGAGCGCGCCCCGATAATGCGTCCGTTGTGCCTGGGCTTTTAGGGCTCTCTCAGCCACATGATATTTCATGTGCTCCTCAGCGCCTGACCGGAGATGTGGATCATCCAGCACATTAGCCATTGCGTCCTCCTCCTGTTCGAAGCGGAGTTTGAAACCACACTTCCCTCAGGAGTAGCGGGGGCGATTCAGGTGGTCCAATGTAACTAACTTTCTATTCACTCGTGGGAGCCGGCGGTCCTGGGGGACGCACCACGGCTCCTCTCTTCCTCGAGAATCCATACATCCTTATCATGTATGGACGCCTATCTCTCGAGCACAGGTTTAGGTTTTCGGACTCAATGGGAAAATGGAGCAGCCTACGGGAGAAATGGGCACCTAACAACGCATCGTCCACGACCCAAGAACCTACGAGATCGCCCCTTTCAATTCTTGAGGTTACGTAGGATCGTACATTCGGCCTTTTTTCATGCGTGTTTTCCCGAGGTCTGGAGAAAGCAGCAATCAATAGGAGTTCCCTAATCCTCCCTCCGAAAGGAGAACTGAAATTCTTTTCCTGTTCGGCAGGACCAGGAGATTGAATCTAGCGATAAGAAGAATTGCTTGGTATAAATAACTCACTTCTTGGTCTTCTGACACCCCAGTCACTACGAGCGCCCCCCGATCTTGCATGGGATGTGTCTATTTATCTATCGCTTGACTCGAAAATGGAGCATTTGAAAAAGTATCTTAGAGTGTCCTAGGTTGGCCGGAGGGGTCTCTTACGCCTCTTTTTTTTCTTCTTCCCATCGGAGTTTTTCACAAGGACCTTTTCATGTTAAAGGGAGAACAGGGGGCACACCACCCTTGAAGAGCGCAGGACAACGGAGAGTTGTATGCTGCGTGCGGGAAGGAGAATCGCTCCCGAAAAAGAATCTATTGATTTCTCTCCTCAAGTGGTTGATCGTAGTGGCGATGATTTACTTCACGGGCGAGGTCTCTGTTCACGTCCAGGATTCCCGCTGCGCCAGGTAGAACGAATATAAAGACATCTGCCTCTTTTCATGCATACTTCCACTTGGCTCGGGGGATATAGCTTCAGTTGGTAGAGCTCCGCTTCTTGCAATTGGGTCCGTCTGCTATACGGCGGGTTGGATGTCTATTGTCCATGCGTTAAGAGTAGTATCTGGTACCTGAAACCGGTGTCTCACTTTTTCTAATAATGGGGAGAGGACCGAAACATGCCACTGAAAGACGGCTACTGTGGAACCAAAGGATGTGCTTGCAAGAACGTAGAGATGTATGATGGGCATTTGGTCAATCTATTATGGATCGTACACATTGACATAGTTGGTAGTCGTCGGCTCTCCTAGGGTTCCCTCATCTGGGATCCCGGGGAAGGATCAAGTTGCCCTTCGAATATCTTTATGCCACTATCTCCCTTCACCCTTTGAGCTAAATGTGGCAAAATGAGGAAATCCGGAAAAAAAAATGACCGCCCCATGTCCCACCCCGTAGTCACACGATTCACCCCAGACCCTTCGGCATCCGGGTCCACGTCGACCGACCATAGACCCTGTTTCAATAAGTGGACGCATTAGCTGTCCAGCCCTCTCCGGTTGGGCAGTCCTGGGTCCGGAGAATGTTCAATCATCGTCGTTCTTAAAACCAGCATTCTTAAGACCAAAGAGTCGGTCTGAAAAAGGGGGAGACTCTCCGTTCCTGGTTCTCCTGTAGCTGGATTCTCCGAAACCACAATAATCCGTAGAAGGGGATTTCCCACCAGACACCTTTTGATGTATTTTGAGAAGAGTTTTTGCCTCTTGGAGAGCACAGTACGATGAAAAGTTTGTAGCTGTTGTTCGGGGGGGTTTATTGTCTATCGTTGGCCTCTTATGGTAGAATTGAGTCGGGGAGGCCTGAGAGGCGGTGTTTACCCGTGGCGGATTCATCGGTTTCGAGTCCGCTTATCTCCACCCTGAACTTACTGAATACTATATAGGCATCACCCAATCGGCATCGATTTATGATTTAGCATTCATGGACGTTGATAGATCCTTCTATGTAGCAGCACCTTGGATGGCATAGCCTTACGTTAGGGCGAGGTTCAAACGAGGAAAGGCTTACGGTGGTATACCTATGCACCCAGAGACGAAGGAAAGGCGTAGCAAGCGACGAAATGCTCGGGGAGTGTGAAAATAAGCAAGGGCCGGAATTCCGAATAGGTCAACTTCGCACTGCGGCTGCTGAATCCAGGGCAGGCCAAGAGACAACCTGGCGACTGACACATCTTTAAGCAGAGGGGAAAAGAAACAAAAGCGATGTCCAGTAGGAGCGCGAGCGAAATGAGCACCTAAACGTGAAAAACGGGGTTGTGGAGAGCTACAGGCGCGTGCTGCTAGGACTCATCGGTGGAAGAATGCTGCACCCTAGATGGCTAAAGTCCAGTATCCGAAGCATCACTATCTTACCGCTCTGACCCATTAGCATGGAGCACGTTGAATCCCGTGTGGATCCGCAAACCACCTTGCAATGCTAAATACTCCTGGGTGACCGATATGCGAAGTAGTCCGTTAGGTAACGTTGAAAAGAACCCCCATCTTGGAGTGAAATAGAACTAAAACCGTGAGCCCACGCATTTGGAGAGAATGGATTTCTGACCGCGTGCCTGTTGAAGAATAGCCGGCGCTCATAGGCAAGTGGGCTTGGTTAAGAACCCACCGGATACCGTTAGCGAAAGCGGATCCTTCATAGGGCGATTGTCAACTGCTTTATGGACCCAACCTGGGTGGATCTATCACTGACCAGGATGAAGCTTGGTAAACTAAGTGGAGTCCGAACCGCCTGATGTTTAAGAATCACGGAGTGAATTGTGGTTAGGGGTTGAAATGCACTCGAACCCAGAGCTAGCTGTTCTCCTTCTCCCTCCCCGAAATGCGTTGAGCGCAGGCAGTTACTGGGACAATTAGGGTAGAAGCAACTGTGTCGGTGCGGGCCGCTGAAGCTGTTACCACATCGCAGATTCCAACTCTGAATCTAGATATGACCCAAAAATAAGAGGGATCAAGGGTTCGTCCAGTGAGACGATGGGGATAGCTTATCGTCGAGAGGGAAACAGCCCGATCCCCAGCTAAGCCCCTAAATGACCGCTCCGTGATAAAGGAGGTAGGGTGCAGCAGACCGCCAGGAGTTTGCCTAGAAGCAGCCACCCTTTACAGATTGCGTAATAGCTCACTGACGAGCGGTTCTTGCGCCGAATGACGGCTAAGGCGTCTGCCGAGCTGTGGGATGTAAAATCTCGGTAGGGAGCGTTCCGCCTGAGAGCGAAGCACCCGCGCAAGCAGGTGTGGCGAAGCGGAAGTGAGAATGTCGTCTTGAGTAACGCAAACATTGGTAGAATCCAACCCTAACCTAAGGTTTCCTGCCGCAAGGTTCGTCCCGGAGGGTTATCAGGGCCTAAGATCGAGGCCGAAAGGCGTCGTGATGGACAAAGGTGAATTTCCTGTACACCCCTGTTGTGTCCCCGAGGGACGAGAGGCGTTCGCCGAGGATGGTTAATCGTTCAAGGACCAATGTGCCCGACTTTTTCAGGTAGAAGGGTAGAGGAAATGCCTCGACCCATGTCTCTAGTACCAGGCGCTACGGCTCGGCAGTAACCCTGCCATACTCAGGAAAAGCTCGAACGACCTTCAAAACAAAAGGGTACCTGTACCGAAACCGACATCAGGTGCTAGTATAGAATACCTAGGGCGCGAGACAACTCTCTGGTCTAAGGAACTCGGCAAATCGCCCCGTACCTTCGGATAAAGGGTTTCCTCCTGCACCAAGGGGGTCGCAGTGACCACCCGGGCGACTGTTTACCAAAAACACAGGTCTTCCGCACAGTCGTATACCATGATGGGGCTGACGCCCTGCCCGTGCCGGAAGGTCAAGGAAGTTGGTGACCTGATTAAAGGGGAGCCGTCGACCGGGAAGCCCCGGGACCGGCGGCCTGTAACTATAACGGTCCTAAGGTAACGAAATTCCTTTGTCGGTAGTTCCGACCCTCACGAGGCGTACGATCTGGCACTGTCTCGGATAGAGCTCGGTGAATAGACATTCCTGTGCAATCGGACTCCCGCACCTGGACAGAAAGACCTATGAGCTTTACTGTTTCCCTGATTTTCCTTTGGCCTTTCCTGGCGCAGCTTGGTTAAGGCGAAGAGGGCTCCTTCCGGGGTGCCCGGCCATCAGTGAGAACCCTCTGGAAGAGCTAGAATTCTAACCTTGTTCAGGACTCGTCCAAGGTACAGTCTCAGTATACGTTTTCTATGGGCGTAGCCTCCAAAGTTACCGAGGCGTGGCCAAGTTTTTCCCTCGGTCCGGACGGAGATTGCCTCGAGTTGCAAAGGCAAAGGGACTTGACTGCAAGAACCCACCCGTCAGCAGGGACGAAAGTCGGCCTTAGTGAGCCGACGTGACGATGTCATGGCCGTCTGCTCAACGATAAAGTCCTCGTAGGGTAACAGGCTTATCTTCCCCAAGAGTTCACATGACCGGAAGTTTGGCACCTCGATGTCGGCTCTTCGCCACCTGGGGCTGTAGTATTTCCAGGGTTGGGCTGTTCGCCATTAAAAAAGCGGTACGTAGCTGGGGTTCAGAACGTCGTGAGACAGTTCGTCCATCAATCGGTGCGGCGTTAGAGCATTGAGAGAACCTTTCCCTAGTACGTAGAGGACTTGGAAGGACCCCTCTGGTGAACCAGTTATCGTGCCCACGGTAAACGCTTGGGTAGCCATTGCGGAGCGGATACTGCTGAAAGCAATCTAATAAGCAAGCCCACCCCAAGATGAGTGCTCCTCTTATTTCCGCTTCCCCAGATCCCCCTGAGCACAGCCGAGACAGCGACGGGTCTCGTGTCCCTGCGGGATGGCGACAGAGTATTGAGAATCCAAGATAAAGGTCCCGGCCGAGAGAGCCGTTATCATTACGATAGTGTCAAGTGTATGCAGTGATTATGCATCTGAGGCATCCTACAGACCGAGGATTTGAACCTTGTTCCTACCCGACCTTAGTCAGTCGATCAGCCCGCGCCATCTAGGTTCATTGGTCCACTGTTTGACAACATGAAACACCAAATCTCTGGCCCTCCCTCGCTATCTATCTCCGGGATTGAAGGGCAGGGTCTTTGGTGTCCCTTCCAGTCAAGAATTGGGGCCTCACAATCACTACCAATAGGCTTTTCATCCTCATGCCTTGCTTCTTTCATGGTTTGGTTCGATAGTCTGGGGCCTATGCGTAGAGAACCACACCAATCCTCCCGAACTTGGGTGGTTTTCAAACCTCTACTGCGGTGACGATACAGTAGGGAGGTCCTGCGTAAAAATACTCGCGCCAGAATGATAAATCTTAACCCCCTTATTTTACTTTTCCAGATTTTGGAAATAGAAAGAGATAAACATAAAAACTGCAAAGGTCCGTCTTATTCAAACCCCCTTTGCTCTCTTTCTCTATCATTCACCCTCGGAACGCACTGTTCTATTTTCTTATAGATCAGAAAACGCGCTTTCACATCTTCTTACCCGAAAGAATGGCATAGAAGAGGAAAGGTTCCTTTTTGAGGGACTCCCCGTGAACAGATCCAGTGGATACGGGTGGGGCTGTAGCTCAGAGGATTTAGACACGTGGCGACGAACCACGGTGTCTGTGTTCGAATCCCTCCTCGCCCACAACCTTCTTTGTCGAATGTATGGCCTTACTTTTTCTTTTATTTATCGTGAAAGATCATCCATTACATAGATAACCAAGACCGAATACAGCATAGTGGTGTTTTACTCCCCGTAACGCTTCCTCAGCCAGGCTTGGGCAGAATAGCGAGCAATACAGTATTATAGCATAGCAAAAATTGCGTTCCTCGCATTATATGTTTGCTCGCGGTAGAGTTGGTGCCTATTCGTGAATCGATGACTGATCTTTGGGATGCATCTGCTATACATCAGCTGGAGAATTCTGAATTGGCTATTACAAGGTTTATCCCGGATCTCGGCCCGAGGTAATTGACGGCGATTCCAAAATATCGTAGAACAGAATGTGATACGATGAGATAAATGCAATAGAAACAAAACAGCGCCGGGTTCCCTACTCCCTACGGTCAAAGCGGCCCTTTACTTCCATCTCTTCTTTACTTAAGAAATGCAATCAATCTCCCCAAGTAGTATTCGAACCTACGACCGTCGTTACCAGCCGACCGCTCTACCCTGAGCTACTGAGGAACACGGGAGTTCGACTCATAGAGTTCAACCCCCGTTCTCAACCATGAACAATATGGAGTCCGAACTTCCTCGTACTCCCGGAACTTCTTCGTAGTGTCCCCGTTCCATGCCTCATTTCAATAGGGAAGCCCTCAAAGTGTTCTCTATTTCTTATATCCATCTATAGCCCAATCCTTCATTTAATATCCCTTTGGTGGCATGACTAAGAAGTATGTCTGTTAGTCTATCCGTTTTCTATGACTGGAAAGTTACTAAATCATCAATAATAATCATAAATGAATAGAAAGAAAAAAGGGGTTTGTGCTGATTTTTAAATCTTTTCTAACTGGGTACTTTTATTATACGTTGCATGACGATAATACATTCCGGTCGTTTTGGTAGACTCTATGATGGTTCTGACCACATTCTCCATAGGGCCCTCTTATCCTTCCTTCTCGAGCTCGGGTTATGGAAGAGAACCGAGACTGGGGTTCAGCAACCACTGGTTTTATTACGGGCCAGCTCATGAAAAAAAATGTTACATATCCTTCTATTATGCGCCTCTGCACTATCATTGGGTAACCTCAGACAGAACTGCTCCCTAAGTTCTACCCTAGCTTTTTGGTTCTTTCTTCGGAACAATCACAAAAACTTTTTTATTATGGTTCTCCCTCCAGAAAGTCATGCGTCAATCTCAGCATTCATTTGTATTCTGAATATCTCATTTTTCAATTATCAACCATTTCATTTTACCAGTGCAAACGTTAGCCAGATTAGTCACATTTTTATCTGTTTCGATTGCACAACAAATGTGTATTGTAACACGTAGTTTTATTGTTGGTTAATTGGTTACATTTTCTTCATGAAATGGGTTGGATTGTATTATTCTTGAACGGCAAAATCATTCCTATTCGATCTAACTCTAAGAGGGTACCTTGCAAATCTAATAGGTCCCGCTTGTGTCCCGAATTAAATCTATGGCTCAATTTTTAGTATTCCTCTTATTTATCACCTGTCCTACTATTTAGGCAGAATGCCGTCGCCTTTGTCCTAAGAAACTGAAAGAAACCTCAAACAGTCAGAAAAGTCAGAAAAGGTCAGAAAAGGAAGAAAGGGTCGAAAGTGAGGACTAAGCGTGAGAAGTTAGTATAAAGCGATGTAGAAAAGTGTGCAGAAAGCGATGTAGAAACAACGTTCCGAAGGAAGGAGACTAACAGGAACAAGAGGGATCCCCCGAAAAAGCCTTCCTTTATTCGGAGAAAAGAGATCCGGACACAAGTAGATGAAACGGAGAGATCCGAGTGAATGCGAAGGAAAAAACAAAGCTGACTTCCACTTTCCACTTTAACGACACATGCTTAAGATAGCCCGTTTTACGAAGATTCTTATCTGATAGGCCTATTGCAGAGAATTGGTAATGTGAAAGACTGTGAAGAAGAGAACAATGAAGACTTTTTGTTCTTCTGCTGTGACTTTGAAAACCTATTGTACCTTTCTTTTCGATTATAGCGGGTAATCGTTCCCATTGCGCTTAAAAAAATATCGCTTTGAAAATAGTGTACAAAATGAAATTTCCAATATTTTTTTTTATAACGTTTCACGTATGGAAAACATAATATCTTTTACATAATCCCCTAGTTTATCACTTTTTTCGGAAATGATAGAACGCAAAATGTCTTTGTACATGACAGAAAATTTTTCCCATTAAGACCTATATGTTATTGGGTTTCCTACCAAAGGACACCAACAAATACACTTGAGGCAATGATTGATAAGTTCTAAGTAAACACTCCTAGATAAGAAGAAGAAGAAGAAGAGAAGAAGATCATCTCTTGCTCTATATATCTTGAAAAAAAGACCAGATTATGCCGAGGTAGAATGATCAGAATCTTGCCAAAAGCGTTATGAGCCTTTTTTGAACGGACCGATCGGTGTGTAACATAAAAAATTCCTATCACATACAGCATTCATGAATTTAATTACTTCCACAATGATTAATTACTTCTCCAAATGATTTAATTACTTCCTCCGAAGAAGAAGATTGTCATTCCATAGAAAACGTTTTGGAAAATACGATTCATGCTCTTTCCTATTTCTAAAAAATTCTTTCTCGGAATTTGAAAGGAAAATAATTCCGCTTGATGGGAAACTCATCATTTAATTATATGTTATTTCTTAACGTCAATCGCATGATCTTCTTTATTTTTATTGGAAGAAGAAAGAAGAATTAATCCAGAAAGTAAAGCAAAAATCCTTGAGATTTGTATTCGACATAATACACCATCCAACTGATCAAACACAACTGAAAAAATCCATTGGAATAGAAGAAAATCATAAAGAGGTGCCTCGACGGTCTCACAAATTGACCGATGAATAGAAGGACTGGATCGAAAATGGAGAGAACGAAGAGATTATTAAATTCGTTCAGAAAGCGAAACGGGTGTGACTATACTGATAACAATCCGGATCCGGATACCGATACTGATAATATTGAGCAAGCGAAGCAGAAGAGGTGGCTTTGAGACTTATCGCAACCCAGATTTATATCGGGTATAATCCAGGTCCATGGCGTCTCAAAGACGTAAAACCATTATTTGGGAAATATTCAACCAAAGTTCTTCCCCGTCTTTTTTTGGATACGAATACAAAGTCTTTGTTTGTTCGTTTTTGATAGATTTCTTTTTTTTTTTCTTTTTGATAGATATAAATATCTGTGAATAATTATCTTATTTTTAGGACTCCGTGGGGGAAACCCAGACCGAAACTTCCGACTTGAAGGAAGAGGAAAGACAAACCCTGAACACAAAAGAACGAGGAGAAAAAAAAAAGAGGAAGATGAACGGATAACAATATCAGAAATTTGGGAATAGCATTATTATTGCTCAAGCACTAGAGGTTTTGATGCTTATAACCAGTCCTTTTTTTAGAAAACTTGTCTTTGCCTTCATTGATAATCCTAAAAATATTGGACGTATGTTTTATTATTCCAATTCCCGAGGGTATGAGATTTGAAGGAAGGAATAGAGAATACATGTTACATGCACCTAGAATGGTGTCTTATCAGAACGAATTTCCCAAATATTGTTTAACAGATGGTATTCGATAAAGATTTTATTTCCTTTTCGTTTAAACCCTGGCGAAGATCTAAAATACGATCTCATCATGGAGATCCAATGAAAAAAAAGGAAAAAAAGGAAAATTTTATGTTTTTAACCGTTTGGGAATGGAAACGGAACTCCCTTTTGTTCCCCCGAACCAACCTTCTTTTTTTGAACCCAGATAAGGAACTCCAAAAATATAGAAAAGTAAAAAAGAACTCTCTAAAAGTTTTCAAAAGCAAAAAACAAGATTGGTCCTCAAAATATTCTATTCTTAACCGTTTCTAAAACGAGTTCTAAACGAATAGTTCTAGTGCTAAAACGAATAGTTCTAGTTCTAAAAACGAACAGTTCCTAGTTTCTAAAACGATATGCCTGAAACTTTGAAAAGTGAACCCCATTTCTTTATTTGAATTGAGAGGGAAAGTACATGAACCACATGAAATGCAAAAGATCAAAAAAAATAATCAGATTACCACGAATCGACCCTTCAAATCGATCTAATGAATTGTACAACTTCATTCCCTCCTAGAACAAAAAACAATGAAAGATCTTGCTGATAGAACAATCACAATAAGGAATCAAATAGACGATCACAAAGACAGAAAAAATAGTTCCAGCCTTCATGAGAAACAACCGGAATCAAAAACAGATGTGGCAGATTACTTCAAGAAAAAAATACCCCGATTAATACGACGCAAATCACATTATTTTCTGAAATCTTTCATTGAAAAAATATAATAGATATCTTGCAATGTATTGTTCCATTTCTTAGGTTAATGCACAACCGTTTAAACAAACCATTAATCATGAATCCATTTACAACGATAACGAAATCAAGAAGAATTGATGAAACAGATCAAGATACAATGAACCTTTAATTTCACTATAAAAAAGTCCTTTCCTAATCCTAATATTAGAAATGATTTAACCCTTATCACGACTATCTTCCTTGTCCCAAGCATATGTATTTCACAAATTGCACAAACCCAATTATTTAACACCCATCACCTAGATCTGTACTCAATATCCGATTCACGGGACCTACCGTTTATTAAAGACAATAAAGATATTGTTGACACGAGGAATCTTGATTCCAAATCCATGGCATAAGATTCAATAATTCTGGAATGAAGACATGGAAACACTGGTTAAAGGGTCCTTAGCAAATAGAATTTTTCTCGGAGCAATTGTCTCGATTATACCGAAAATGGCGAAATCGAGTCAATCAACGTTTTACTTTCAAATAACTAATCATGAAATTGTATTCTATAAAAAAGAAAAAGACCGATTAATTCAGTACATATTAAATTTTTATCCGTGGATGTATCGACGAGTCGAAAGACAAATTAAAAAACACTACGATATGATCTTTTATCACATAATATATAAATTCTGGGATAGTAAAGGACGCTACACACGCAACCCGAATCGTTTTTTTATGTTATTGCTACATATGACTAGTGCTTGTTTACCTAAAACAAGGAGATTTTGATAACCCATAAAATCTGGATAGAATTTTGGTTATATATTCGTCAGTTTGCCTTAGACACACTAGTGGATATGATAACAATAGGATATTGAGACAATAGTGATATTGATACAATAGTGAGATTGATGACTGGACCGATAGGTATATCGTTACCGAATTTTATAAAAAATCTAAGACTAGACTCCAATCAAAACAATTTTTTGATTGGAGAATGAATCGAAATATTCTACATAATCAAATCGAGAACCTTGGTTCTTCCCAATTTGGTACCTTTTGATGCATGAGATTCAACCGGATCCTTACCACATAGCATTTCTTCTTTCTACTATTTATATGAATGATATAAGTCAACATCAAAAGAAATGATATTAGTCAAATCAAAGGGACAAAAGATTAGTCCAATCAAATCAAAAAAGATTAGTCACAATCAAACAAAAAAATAGTAGTCAAAATCAAATCAAAAAAATCTAGGCCAATCACAACACTATTATCAAATCAAATCAAACAAAATATTAGTCAAAAGGTCAAAAAAATATTGTCCAGAATCAAAATCAAAAATTAGTCAAATCCAAAAATCTTAGTCAATCAAAATCAAAAAATATTAGCAAAATCAAAATAATATTAGTCAAATCAAAAGAAAAAAATAGTAGTCAAAATCAAAATGACAAAAAGTAGTCAAATCAAAACATCAAAGATTCCCGTTAAAATAGAATTTCCAAGTCCAACCAAGAAAAAGAGGGTCATCAAGCTTTTATCAGATCCACAAAAACAAACCAAAGGAATATCCTGAGATGCTTGCCGCGATCAACCATTAAAAAGGTAAAAAAAAAAAAATCCAAGAAAAATAAGGAAGGAGAACTAGATTTGGTTTCCTGCCACAAATTTTTTATTTTTCAATTAGATGGGAATGACCCTTGAATCAAAATTTTTAATATGTTATGATATATTGTCCCCTACTAGATTGATAATCCAAGGGGAAATCCTATATCCTCGATCAAAGAGTGATAGATACATCTGGATGTAATGCGATTTCAGAAAGAAAGCTTCTTACAGAATTAAAAAATGGAATATTAATTAATCGACCCATTCGTCTATCTTAAGAAGGATGGAAAATTCTTATATATCAAACCATAATTATTTCATTGTCATAAGAGTATACACCAATTCATAGAAAATCTAAAGAACATATATGTTGCTAAGAAGAATTTTAAGAAAAAAATCCACTGGACGACATTGCCTATATTTTGTGCATGGGGATCAAGATCATTTATTTCTTTGTTCCTGAAAATATTCTATCTCCTAGACGCGTAGAGAATTGAGAATTCTAATTTGTTTCAACTCTCTAATCGGGATATTGTGCAAGAAATTCCAGTATTTGGCAACGAAAACAACCTAAGAACCTCTAACAATTTTTGAATGAGGACAACGTCTTAATTACGGATTTAAATCAAATTATTAATGCAATTGTTTCTTGTGCCCAATTACCGATTAGAAGATGTTTTACTTGTATAATCGCTATTGGTTTTGTACCAATAAGGTATCGTTTCAGTATGGTCAAGGATCTTATGATCCAACGATTCAGAATTATTTAATAGTATATTTCCTATATATCACAATGCCCGTTTCGTAAAATAAACCGAAGATGTACGCATATTGTGTGTTACGTTCTTGTACAATGAGACGTATTTCACTTGTGATCATTTCACTTGAATCTAGAAAGAACTCTAACAGAATCTTTTTAGGGCAAAGAAATCATTCTCTGTCGTAAATGCAGAATATATTATCCTTTTCTAAATATATGATCCTTTTCCTTTGCTATCTAAATCAATTGGAAAATTTGACTGGTCGTATAGAAACGGATCAAATCAAATTTTGCTTTCAGATCAAAAAATTGCATAATAGCATAATTATCTTTTATTTTTCCTGAACGGTGTAACCATCCATGGCATGGACGAAAAAAAGAAAAAGATAACAAAGTTTTATGGTCAAAATTCATTCATTTCACTTCTTTTTCTTCTTTCCACAAGAAGAAAAACGCAGAAACAGGGTTTCTGTTGATTTCAAGTATTAAGTTTCACCATCAATACGAAGACTTCTTCACATTGAATTGCACAAATAATTTTTATCACAAAGATGGTCTACAAAAAATTCGAGAACGTCAACGTTCCTGCTGGCTTATTTGTCAAGAAAATAAGCGCGTTATAAGAAATTCATTGACCTTGGATATCTCGGAGCCAAAAATCGTTATTAATCGTTTGACTTAGTATAGTAATTATTAGCTTTTTTATTTGATGAACCTCCTAGTTTGAGGAATTTTCATAAATAAGAATTAATTAGAAAAGATATACTGTAACCGCTACAAAAAAAGATTTCATGATAGTTAATATGGTCGTCACCCCATCATGCATGTTGTCTTCGACTGATCGGGTACTCTCGATGTGATAATGTTATTGACTGTGAACCCATATTGGGCTATTTACACAGAGGATGGAAACAATAGCGTAACACCGAACAATATACATATCTGCCTATGTACACGTTGGGATTATTTAGCTAACTAATTTCACAGGAGGCCAATAACGTAATGCACCAAACAACTGGAAAATGTTCAAGTACCTAAAAGGGCTAGCTATATCAGAGTAATTATGCTTGACTGAGCCGTATAGCTTCTCATTTGTTATGGCTTGGCCTTTTATGGCGGATATCGCGCGCCAGACCCCTTTTCTACATTTTTTCAGAGCAGAGAGTACTTGTATATGATTTATTCGAAGCCGCCACAGGTAGGCACTGAATGCTAATTATTTCCGCATCGAGGGTAGCTGCCGATTCCTACCTTATGGCTGGATAGATAAATGTTTGGATTTTTGCGATTATTTTTTAACAGAATTTTGAATATCAAAAACTCATTACGCGCAATCCCATTTTTTTGGAGGGCGAGTCCGAAGAGTGGCTTATTGGTGAAGAGGAGCAATAAATTGGGGTTTTATCAGAACCGTGTTACGATCTTTCTGAACACAATGGGATCTCGTACATTGATAATTATGAGTTTTTACAATGAATTCGATTGGGAAGTCCAATGGCAAAAGAAGGAATTCGTTAGCTCGTTATTTAGTACGAATCGGGACATTAGGGAATCTATAAAATAATTCAACAGGCTCTAGAAGGAATTCCTGTAGGACCCTATTAGAATTAGAAAGTCGCGACGCTTTGATAGAGCAAAAATTCCGAATGGATGATTTTGATAGATGTATTAGTAAAACTTCACCCACTTTTGAATTGGTCGAACAAGAACTTTCCGTAGAGTATAACCCCAAAGGGGAATTAGGAATTTATTTGATAGGAAAAATCATAGTGTTTTCCTTGTAGATGAAACTTTCGTCCACACCCGGCTTCTAAATTTGCAATTCTTCCTCAGCTATTTTAACAGAATGAAAGTGGCTGCTATCATGACGATACTATGTAGTATAGATATCATTATGGAAGAGTTGATCGTTTGAAAATGATAATTGATACGACAGAAGTACAAACTCGCCATTCTTTTTTCTATATCGGAATCCTTAAAAGAAGTCTTGGCCTCATATGGCTCTTTGTACCCATTTTGACCCTTATATTGGTATACAATAGGTGCCTAGTTAATTTGTGTTAGAAAGAGAAATATCTGCAGCGATACAAAACGTATTGTACCTGACTATGCGGACCCTTGGAATTCTTCAGCGCTAGCAGATGGACTAAACTACTTTTTAAAGAAGACCTTCTCCCATCTAGAAGAGATTTCTTGTTTATTATTGGACCGCTATAGTGGTCGATCAATTCTAACTAAGTTATTTAGTAATTCCTTTTGGGTATCGCCTCATTTTAGCCGATCTCAGTATAGGTGTTTTTTTATGGGTCGCCATTTCAAGTATTGCTCCTATTGGGCTTTGATGTCAGATACGGATCGAATACTAATTTCCTTTTCAGGTGGTCTACGAGCTGCTGCTCAATCTATTATTTATGAATAACCATTAACTCTATGTGTGTTACAATTCTCTACTTGTGATTCGTTTGACCTGAACTTTAATACTTCTTCCTAGAGTAAACGGAAAGAAAGTTGAATTAATTATTGAATGAGGTATTTGTATTTTTTATTCATCTTCTGGGTCAATAGTGTAACCAGATGTTATATGATAAACAAACAACTTAGAATTTTGCAGTAAGAAGATAAAATCCTCATTTCAATGTACAAGAATAAAGTTGAAGTAACCTAAGCAGTGTACACTGTTTCCACCCCAAGATAAGATTCTTCATTAGTCATCATATCTTGAAGCGGGTGTAAAAGAGCAACCATGGTATGGAGTTTTCATTACTGTCTTGTATTTATTACCATTGCCGAATCAATCAAAAAATCGTGGACGGTTAGGAACACCAAAGTGCACAAAGGATTAGTAATAGAGATATGTAAAGGTATAAAAAAAGAGATATTTCTACATAAAAAAAAAAAAAAAAAAAAAAAAAAAAAAAAAAAAAAAAAAAAAAAAAAAAAAAAAAAAAAAAAAAAAAAAAAAAAAAAAAAAAAAAAAAAAAAAAAAAAAAAAAAAAAAAAAAAAAAAAAAAAAAAAAAAAAAAAAAAAAAAAAAAAAAAAAAAAAAAAAAAAAAAAAAAAAAAAAAAAAAAAAAAAAAAAAAAAAAAAAAAAAAAAAAAAAAAAAAAAAAAAAAAAAAAAAAAAAAAAAAAAAAAAAAAAAAAAAAAAAAAAAAAAAAAAAAAAAAAAAAAAAAAAAAAAAATTATAAATTTGTATCAAATTGGAACTGGTAACTAATCCCAACATGGAAGCATTGAAAAAACTCATATAAGCAAAAAATCTCAGATATCCTTGATCGTGAGACATATAATTGTCACTATAAATAGGAACACATCCCCACCAGTTCCCAAAAAATATAAATTTGTATCAAATTGGAACTGGTAACTAATCCCAACATGGAAGCATTGAAAAAACTCATATAAGCAAAAAATCTCAGATATCCTTGATCGTGAGACATATAATTGTCACTATAAATAGGAACACATCCCCACCAGTTCCCAAAAAATATAAATTTGTATCAAATTGGAACTGGTAACTAATCCCAACATGGAAGCATTGAAAAAACTCATATAAGCAAAAAATCTCAGATATCCTTGATCGTGAGACATATAATTGTCACTATAAATAGGAACACATCCCCACCAGTTCCCAAAAAATATAAATTTGTATCAAATTGGAACTGGTAACTAATCCCAACATGGAAGCATTGAAAAAACTCATATAAGCAAAAAATCTCAGATATCCTTGATCGTGAGACATATAATTGTCACTATAAATAGGAACACATCCCCACCAGTTCCCAAAAAATATAAATTTGTATCAAATTGGAACTGGTAACTAATCCCAACATGGAAGCATTGAAAAAACTCATATAAGCAAAAAATCTCAGATATCCTTGATCGTGAGACATATAATTGTCACTATAAATAGGAACACATCCCCACCAGTTCCCAAAAAATATAAATTTGTATCAAATTGGAACTGGTAACTAATCCCAACATGGAAGCATTGAAAAAACTCATATAAGCAAAAAATCTCAGATATCCTTGATCGTGAGACATATAATTGTCACTATAAATAGGAACACATCCCCACCAGTTCCCAAAAAATATAAATTTGTATCAAATTGGAACTGGTAACTAATCCCAACATGGAAGCATTGAAAAAACTCATATAAGCAAAAAATCTCAGATATCCTTGATCGTGAGACATATAATTGTCACTATAAATAGGAACACATCCCCACCAGTTCCCAAAAAATATAAATTTGTATCAAATTGGAACTGGTAACTAATCCCAACATGGAAGCATTGAAAAAACTCATATAAGCAAAAAATCTCAGATATCCTTGATCGTGAGACATATAATTGTCACTATAAATAGGAACACATCCCCACCAGTTCCCAAAAAATATAAATTTGTATCAAATTGGAACTGGTAACTAATCCCAACATGGAAGCATTGAAAAAACTCATATAAGCAAAAAATCTCAGATATCCTTGATCGTGAGACATATAATTGTCACTATAAATAGGAACACATCCCCACCAGTTCCCAAAAAATATAAATTTGTATCAAATTGGAACTGGTAACTAATCCCAACATGGAAGCATTGAAAAAACTCATATAAGCAAAAAATCTCAGATATCCTTGATCGTGAGACATATAATTGTCACTATAAATAGGAACACATCCCCACCAGTTCCCAAAAAATATAAATTTGTATCAAATTGGAACTGGTAACTAATCCCAACATGGAAGCATTGAAAAAACTCATATAAGCAAAAAATCTCAGATATCCTTGATCGTGAGACATATAATTGTCACTATAAATAGGAACACATCCCCACCAGTTCCCAAAAAATATAAATTTGTATCAAATTGGAACTGGTAACTAATCCCAACATGGAAGCATTGAAAAAACTCATATAAGCAAAAAATCTCAGATATCCTTGATCGTGAGACATATAATTGTCACTATAAATAAGAACCAAGATTCCAACAGTAGTAATTAGTATTGACATAATAGAACTAAGTGGGTCGATCAAATATCCGAACTCTAAGGAAAAATCATTATTGATGGTCCAAGACCATAGATATTGATAGATGGAACTTCCATGTATTTGTTGAATAGATAAATTGGCTGAAAACCCCATAACTATACTTAACAGTAAAACACTAGTAAAAGCCCATATACGACGAATATTTTTTGTTGCTGTCGGAATCAGTAGAAGTCCAAATCCTATTGACACAGTAACTGGAAGTGGAAGAAAAGGTATTATCCATGCATATTGATATGTATGTTCCATAAGAAAACAAAATGAAATCTTTAATCATTCTACTATTCTAGTCTAGTCTTAGTAGAATATTCTATTCTGGTAATTTATAGCCATATTATATAGTATAATAAGAAAAATAGTATAATAATAAAAAAGAGTTATATCAAAAGGAGTACTTGATTCTAATATAGATACTATGATCCATATTTAATTTAAATAAAAAGGACCTAGTTATCCTATTTGTTCATTTTTTTATAGTAATTCCCTAACTCCCTCTGTAACTCCTTCTGAAACTGATTGATTGGATTCCAATACAATAAGGAAAACTTATGTTTTGATTGGATTCCAATACAATAAGGAAAACTTATGTTTTGATTGGATTCCAATACAATAAGGAAAACTTATGTTTTGATTGGATTCCAATACAATAAGGAAAACTTATGTTTTGATTGGATTCCAATACAATAAGGAAAACTTATGTTTTGATTGGATTCCAATACAATAAGGAAAACTTATGTTTTGATTGGATTCCAATACAATAAGGAAAACTTATGTTTTGATTGGATTCCAATACAATAAGGAAAACTTATGTTTTGATTGGATTCCAATACAATAAGGAAAACTTATGTTTTGATTGGATTCCAATACAATAAGGAAAACTTATGTTTTGATTGGATTCCAATACAATAAGGAAAACTTATGTTTTGATTGGATTCCAATACAATAAGGAAAACTTATGTTTTGATTGGATTCCAATACAATAAGGAAAACTTATGTTTTGATTGGATTCCAATACAATAAGGAAAACTTATGTTTTGATTGGATTCCAATACAATAAGGAAAACTTATGTTTTGATTGGATTCCAATACAATAAGGAAAACTTATGTTTTGATTGGATTCCAATACAATAAGGAAAACTTATGTTTTGATTGGATTCCAATACAATAAGGAAAACTTATGTTTTGATTGGATTCCAATACAATAAGGAAAACTTATGTTTTGATTGGATTCCAATACAATAAGGAAAACTTATGTTTTGATTGGATTCCAATACAATAAGGAAAACTTATGTTTTGATTGGATTCCAATACAATAAGGAAAACTTATGTTTTGATTGGATTCCAATACAATAAGGAAAACTTATGTTTTGATTGGATTCCAATACAATAAGGAAAACTTATGTTTTGATTGGATTCCAATACAATAAGGAAAACTTATGTTTTGATTGGATTCCAATACAATAAGGAAAACTTATGTTTTGATTGGATTCCAATACAATAAGGAAAACTTATGTTTTGATTGGATTCCAATACAATAAGGAAAACTTATGTTTTGATTGGATTCCAATACAATAAGGAAAACTTATGTTTTGATTGGATTCCAATACAATAAGGAAAACTTATGTTTTGATTGGATTCCAATACAATAAGGAAAACTTATGTTTTGATTGGATTCCAATACAATAAGGAAAACTTATGTTTTGATTGGATTCCAATACAATAAGGAAAACTTATGTTTTGATTGGATTCCAATACAATAAGGAAAACTTATGTTTTGATTGGATTCCAATACAATAAGGAAAACTTATGTTTTGATTGGATTCCAATACAATAAGGAAAACTTATGTTTTGATTGGATTCCAATACAATAAGGAAAACTTATGTTTTGATTGGATTCCAATACAATAAGGAAAACTTATGTTTTGATTGGATTCCAATACAATAAGGAAAACTTATGTTTTGATTGGATTCCAATACAATAAGGAAAACTTATGTTTTGATTGGATTCCAATACAATAAGGAAAACTTATGTTTTGATTGGATTCCAATACAATAAGGAAAACTTATGTTTTGATTGGATTCCAATACAATAAGGAAAACTTATGTTTTGATTGGATTCCAATACAATAAGGAAAACTTATGTTTTGATTGGATTCCAATACAATAAGGAAAACTTATGTTTTGATTGGATTCCAATACAATAAGGAAAACTTATGTTTTGATTGGATTCCAATACAATAAGGAAAACTTATGTTTTGATTGGATTCCAATACAATAAGGAAAACTTATGTTTTGATTGGATTCCAATACAATAAGGAAAACTTATGTTTTGATTGGATTCCAATACAATAAGGAAAACTTATGTTTTGATTGGATTCCAATACAATAAGGAAAACTTATGTTTTGATTGGATTCCAATACAATAAGGAAAACTTATGTTTTGATTGGATTCCAATACAATAAGGAAAACTTATGTTTTGATTGGATTCCAATACAATAAGGAAAACTTATGTTTTGATTGGATTCCAATACAATAAGGAAAACTTATGTTTTGATTGGATTCCAATACAATAAGGAAAACTTATGTTTTGATTGGATTCCAATACAATAAGGAAAACTTATGTTTTGATTGGATTCCAATACAATAAGGAAAACTTATGTTTTGATTGGATTCCAATACAATAAGGAAAACTTATGTTTTGATTGGATTCCAATACAATAAGGAAAACTTATGTTTTGATTGGATTCCAATACAATAAGGAAAACTTATGTTTTGATTGGATTCCAATACAATAAGGAAAACTTATGTTTTGATTGGATTCCAATACAATAAGGAAAACTTATGTTTTGATTGGATTCCAATACAATAAGGAAAACTTATGTTTTGATTGGATTCCAATACAATAAGGAAAACTTATGTTTTGATTGGATTCCAATACAATAAGGAAAACTTATGTTTTGATTGGATTCCAATACAATAAGGAAAACTTATGTTTTGATTGGATTCCAATACAATAAGGAAAACTTATGTTTTGATTGGATTCCAATACAATAAGGAAAACTTATGTTTTGATTGGATTCCAATACAATAAGGAAAACTTATGTTTTGATTGGATTCCAATAGGATTGAATAGAGATTAAAATAGGAATTTAAATGAATCTTTATTTATCGATTCTAATGTTTACTAAACTATATTGAATCCTTGATTCTCGACGATTCAACGTGAATTGACTATTATTATTTCAAGTAAGCCGCCATGGTGAAATTGGTAGACACGCTGCTCTTAGGAAGCAGTGCTAGAGCATCTCGGTTCGAGTCCGAGTGGCGGCATCCTATAAATCCTAGAAAATAAATCCTCTAAAAGAGACACAACGAATCCTATAATGTATTCAATTCTCGATTTCAATTCTCTAATGGGACCCCCCCTTTTATGATATTTACAACTTTAGAACATATATTAACTCATATCTCTTTTTCGATAATTTCAATTGTGATTACGATTCATTTAATGATCTTATTAGTCCGCGAAATCGTAGGATTGCGTGATTCATTGGAAAAAGGGATGATAGCCACTTTTTTCTCTATAACAGGATTATTAGTTTCTCGTTGGGTTTCTTCAGGACATTTTCCATTAAGTAATTTATACGAGTCATTAATCTTCCTTTCGTGTAGTTTCTCCATTATTCATATGATTTCCAAGATGGGGAACCATAAAAATGATTTAAGCACAATAACCGCACAAGTACCATTTTACACAAGGCTTTGCCACGTCGGGTTTTTTAACTGGAATGCATCAATTCCGCAATATTAGTACCTGCTCTACAATCTCAGTGGTTAATGATGCAGTAAGTATGATGTTATTAAGCTATGCAGCTCTTTTATGCGGATCATTATTATCAGTCGCTCTTCTAGTCATACATTTCGAAAAAACATCGCTATTTTTGTAAAGGTAATAATTTCTTAATTAAGCCATTTTCTTTGGTGAGATTCAATATTTGAATGAAAAAAGAAGTGTTTTTAAAAACACTTCTTTTCTTTCATTCGAAATTATTATAAATATCAATTGACTCAACGTTTGGATTATTGGAGTTATCGTGTCATTAGTTAGGATTTACCTTTTTAACCATAGGCATTCTTTGTGGAGCAGTATGGCTAATGAGGCATGGGGATCTTATTGGAATTGGGACCCCAAAGAAACTTGGGCTTTTATTACTTGGACCCATATTCGCGATTTATTTACATACTAGAACTAGAATACATATTAGAAGTAGAACAAATCAAAGTTTGAAAAGTACGAATTCGGCACTTGTGGCTTCTATAGGATTTCTTATAATTTGGATATGTTATTTTGGAATCAATCTATTAGGAATAGCGTCTACATAGTTATGGTTCATTCACATTAACATCTACTTGAATAAACTACACAGATAAATAATTGAATAAACTACATAAAGAATACATAAGAACATCATCCCATATATATATATAAAGCTTCTTGTTGTGCGAGTTTTTGAGAACCGTTTGAATCATTCCTATTCAAAACCGGTTCTCAAAAACTAAAAATGCATCTCATTACAATTCTAATTCACTTTGTTCTTTTGCATTGTACAGCGAACGATTTTAAAAATCTCAAAATCAAAGACAAAATTCGATTTCCGTATTATTAATGAAAGACTATCGATGAAAGTAATTAGATAGGCTAGCTTGCACCCTGTCAACTGATAGCGAGAGAACGAAATCCGGATAATACCAATACCTATTACGGGTAGAAAGATACAGATTGAAACAAATAGTTCTCGTGGTCCAGAATCCGCAAAATTAGAGTTTGGAACATTGAATAGCTTGTATCCATAGAACATCTGACGTAACATAGATAATAAATAAATAGGAGTTACTATCATTCCAATTGCCATACAAAAGTAATTAGCATTTTGGGCATTAAAAGGTATTTTGGACTAGTAATTATTCCAAAAAATACTAATAATTCCGCAACAAAACCACTCATTCCTGGCAATGCAAGAGAAGCCATCGAAAAACTACTGAACATGGTAAATAGTTTTGGCATTGGGATCGATATCCCCCCCATTCGTCGAGATAAACAAGACGTATTCTATCACAACTCGTTCCTGCCAAGAAAAAAAGCGCAGCACCAATAAATCCATGAGAGAGTATTTGTAAAATGGCACCGTTGAGTCCCATTCCGGTTATAGAACCAATTCCTATAATTGTGAAACCCATGTGAGATACAGAGGAAGAGGCTATTCTTTTTTTTAAATTCCGTTGACCGAGAGAGGTTGAAGCTGCATAGATTATTTTGAATCGTTCCCACTATTACCAACCAGGGAGAAAATATAGAATGAGCGTGGGGTAATAATTCCATGTTGATCCGACTAAGTCCATATGCGCCCATTTTTAATAAGATTCCAGCTAGAAGCATACATGTACTGTAATGTGCTTCTCCATGGGTATCTGGTAACCACGTATGTAGGGTATAATCGGCGATTGACAGCATAGCATAAGGAATCCAAAATATAATATTATTTCCAATGCCACAGGATATGATTGATTAGTTAATTTTGAAAAATCTAATGTGGGTTCATTAGGGCCATATAAACCCATACCAGAACTCATATAAGAGAAAAATGGAGCCCCCGCAGTGTACAAAATAAACTTTGTGGCCGAGTAGAGACGTTTCTTTCCTCCCACATGGATAAAAGTAAATAAACAGGAATTAATTCTAACTCCCACAGCATGAAAAAAAGTAAAAGGTCTCGAGAAGAAATAATCCTATCTGACCGCTGTACATTGCTAACATGAGAAAATAGAACAATCGCGAATTTCGAGTAACTGGCCAAGCCGCTAAGGTAGCTAAAGTAGTGATAAATCCTGTCAGTAAAATAGGTCCTATGGAAAGCCCATCGATTCCCAGTTTCCAGTGAAAATCAAAATATCTATCCATTTTAAATCTTCCTCCAATTGGGTTAATGGATCGTCCAATTGGAAATGATAACAGAAAACATAGGTCGTTAGAAGGAGCTCCAACGAGCATATACATATAGCATACCATCTAAACATCTTATTTCCTTTATGAGGAAGAAAGAAAATGGAAGAACCGACGGATATCGGCAAAACAACAAGTATTGTTAACCAAGGAAAATAACTCGTTATAAAGACAAGATACGTTTTGACCAGAAAAACCCGTGCTCGGAATAGAATAATATATTTTCTCGAGTACGGGCTTTTGTCGGTAAAGAGGAATCAATTGATTCAAGTGGATTTTTTTGTAACGTATCAATAACCTAGACCCATGCTGCGAGTTGTTTCATATGATAAATAAACACGGACACTCAAAAAATCCGTTGGACAGGCGGATTCACATCTCTTACAACCCACACAGTCCTCGGTTCTTGGTGCGGAAGCAATTTGCTTAGCTTTACATCCGTCCCAAGGTATCATTTCCAATACATCTGTGGGGCAGGCTCGTACACATTGAGTACACCCTAGACATGTATCATAAATTTTTACTGAATGTGACATTGGATCTATAAATTCCAGGTTTGAACATCAAAAATTTTCAATCTGGTAGAAAATTAGTATTTATATTATAGACACCAGACGAAGCAGTGGTTTATTAAAATTTTAAGAATCAATATATTTCTAAATCTGTTCATGAGAAAAAGCCAAGAGACTTTGATTTCCGTTCAAAAATCATGATCATACGAGCCACATGTGTAAATTAAATTGGCCGACAAAACAAATTGATCAATCATTCAAATCAATATTTCAATATTTCATATTTGAAATATGAATATATAAAATAAAACTAAATTATATTCATATTTGAAATATGAATATAAAAATAAAACTAAATTAGTAATTTAATTTATTTTCGTATATGATTAACATATTATTATTTAATAATATTATTTTTATTATTTTATTATAATATTTATAATATTATACAGTATATTATTATTATAATATTTATAATATTATACAGTATATTTATATTATTATATAATAACAATAACAGTATATTATTATATAATACATTAAAAATACAATAATACATTAAAAATACATTAAAACATTAAAATTAAAATACATTAAAATTAAAATACATTAAAATTTGAAATACATTAAAATTAAATACATTAAACTAAATAAAATAAACAAATAAAAACGAAATAAAAAATTATAATACCAATAAAATTAAGAATATAATTATTTTCCATTAATGGAATATGAAAGTGAAGAATAGAAAAAGAATAGAAAAATATTCCAATTTAATTTTTATTTTCTTATGCTTTATCATGTTGTGCGGTGTCTTGATTTATATGATCATTATAACTGATTATTCAATATATGATCATGATAATTATCACTAATTATTCAACAAATTCGATTGATTGATACGAGTTGATTTTCTGTTTCGATGAATCGACGAAACAATAGCTAGACCAATAGCTGCTTCAGCAGCTGCAACAGCTATAATAAAGATTGAGAAAATGTTTCCTTTTAATTGGCGACTATCAAATATATCAGAAAATGTTACAAGATTAATATTAACCGAATTTAGTATAAGCTCAAGACACATAAGTGCTCTAACCATGTTTCGACTTGTGATCAATCCATAGAGACCGATAGAAAATAAATAAACACTCAAAAAAAGTACATGCTCGAACATCATTGACTAACTCCTTATCAATCTCGATTCATTTCAATATGAACAATTCAAGCGATTCGATTTTTATTTATTTAGAACTTCTAATTCTAAAAACTTTTTAATTCTTTTAAAATTCTAAGTATTTATTATTGGCGAGCCATAGTAATTGCACCTATCAAGGAAACTAAAAGAATTATAGAAATTAGTTCAAAGGGAAGATAAAAATCTGTCGATAAATGAATCCCAATTTGTTGAACGTTACTTATTAGGTCCTGTTCTATAATCTGGTTTGATCTTGTAGTCCAAATAATTCCGTACCATGACGTATCTGGTATAGTAGTAATTAGTGAAAAAAGAATACTTGTACAAACCAGTGAAGTGACTCCATCTCCAATGGTCCAAAAATACGAATCATTGGAATATTCTGAACCATTCATGAACATTACCGCAAATATGATTAAGACATTTACGGCTCCCACATAAATAAGTAGCTGTGCGGCAGCTACAAAAAAAGAGTTCGATGGAATGTAGAATAAGGATATACAAACAAGAACCAATCCCAACGAAAAAGCAGAATAAATAGGATTGGTAAGTAATACTACCCCCAGACCCCCTAGTATAAGAACTGACCCCAGAAATGCTACAAGAATATCATGTATTGGTCCAGGTAAATCCATTATGTATAATATGTAAAAAAAATATAAGTCAAATCATGACCTTACTAAATGGTCCAGGAAAGGAAAAGGGTTACCCCATTTTTTATTGTATATGATATGTTCCTATTTATTGTATATGATATGTTCCTAATTGAATTAAATCTTAATATGGATTAATTTTATATTAATTTTATATATGGATATTAATCATTTTATATATAGATTATATATAGATATTAATTTTATATATAGATATAATTATTAATAGATATTAATTTATATATAGATATAATTATTTTATTGGGCCAATCCTACTTACTTTTTATCCAAAAGAAAAAGAATAAAAAAAGTAGTTGAAATTGTATATTTCGAAATTCCCGTGAGAAATATATTATCAGTTAAATCAAAGAGTGGTTCTCACCAATCTATAGTTACTAATTATATTGTAGTTACTGACCAATTATTATTTAATAATTATTTGTAGTTACTGACCAACCAAAATAAAAAAGTTTTGATCTTTTATATCAAAACAAAATCTTAGTAATCGTAATCGTTCTTGAATCAAAGGGTTTATCTTTATCTATTTTGATTTGAGTCGAATTCATAACTGTTTGAATTGTGTAATCTCCAATTACTGACATTGGTAACCGACTCAAAGCAATTTGATTATAATTCAATTCGTGACGATCATAAGTAGAAAGCTCATATTCTTCAGTCAGTGGATAAACAGTTTGTTGGACAATACTCGACACAGTTACCACAAAATATACAGACCCCGAAATCAATACTATAATTAAGCAATTGTTTCTTTTTCATATCTCTTTCCAATCTCCAATCAACAACAGGTAGATCTATTGGGCATACACGAACACATACTTCGCAAGCAATACATTTATCAAATTCAAAGTGAATTCGACCACGAAAACGCTCTGATGTAATTGATTTCTCATACGGATATTGAATAGTTACAGGTAAACGGTTTGTGTGGGGATAGGTAATTATGAAACTTTGACCAATATACCTTGCAGCTCGTATGTTTGTTGACCATAAGTCATGAACCCAGTTACCATGGGACAACTATTGTAGATATCCATAATAAATTGAGTGTTTCTTTCTCTTGTGTTGAAAGAGGTTATGAATCTAGAATATCGTTATCGTATTCGTTATTTATAGTGAAACAAGTTGGGAAGAGGTTGTCAATAATAGATTACCCAAAGAAATAGGTAAAGAAATTTCCATCCAAGATTTAATAGCTGGTCCATTCTCATCCTAGGTAAAGTCCATCTTGTTGTGATAGAAATGAACAGAAACAAATAAGCTTTAACTAATGTAATAAAGATACCCATTGTCATTCCAAAGACTCCAGCTATTTTTTTATTCCGAAAAGCTCAGAATGGATATGTACGGAATAGATAAATTCCACCCACCTAAGTAAGAACCGTTACGAATAAACGAAGAAGCTAATAGATTTAGGTAGAGCACGATAAATAAACCAATCTGGATACCTGAATATTCGGTTTGATAACCTGCTACTAATTCCTCCTCCGCTTCTGGTAATCAAAGGGCAATCTCTCACATTCAGCTAGAGAAGAAATTATGAAAAACTAGAATCCTATGGGCTGACGCCATAGATTACCACCCCCAAAAGCCATATTTGGACTGTGCTTCAACTTATCAACTGTACTTGAACTGTTAGATAATTATAGTCGATAATAACATTACTGTTTCCATGCGCTTATTCCAACCGGACATGAGACCAGCTTCATACGGCTCCTCTATGGCCACAAAATAAATGTAAGTTACCTGTTCGATATTAGCACCCCTTCTTTTGGTGAACCAGAATAAAGATATATCAAGAGAGTCCCAAAATTAAACCAATGGAATTCCGTTTGCTAGAATAAAAAAAGTGCTTCGGAATTAAATCTCATCCCTTATTAATAATAAAAATGTATTTTTCTTTGTTCGGTAATAACTCAGCCCTTCAATAAAATACTCGTTATATCAATAAATCTAAAGAATTTAAAGAATTAGGAATTGGTCCATTAATTGTGATAAAAATTCCCCCATAGGATGGAAAAAGAATAAATAAATAACAATATCTTTTTTTATTCATTCGATTATTACATTCGATTATTACATTCCATTTCTTTTGTTCCTGTTTTCTTCTATCTCAGAAGAGGGTACTTTGAAAAATAAAAAAAAAAGCATAAGGGATTAATTCGTTTCTCTGGATAGTCTTTTATTTATCAGTGAATAGCGAGCATACTCTATATCGGATCGTATTAATTACTGCTTGATCATTTCTACCAACTTAAAGTCCCTATTTTGATGCGTTATTCATTTTTTATTTTTTTTTATAATTTTTTTTTTTTTTATGTAGAATATCTCTTTTTTTTATACCTTACATTATCTCTATTACTAATCCTTTGTGCACTTTGGTGTTCCTAACCGTCCACTGATTTTTGATTGATCTAACGCCTGGTAATAAATACATACAGGAATGAAACCCATACAGTTGATCTTTTACACCCGCTTCAAGATATGTTACTAATAAAGAATCTTAATCTTGGGGTAAACAGTTTACACTGCTTATGTTTACTTTCACTTTATTCTTGTATATGAAATGAGATTTTATCTTCTTACTGCAAACTCTTAAGTTGTTTTGTTTCACTCATATAACTATCTGGTTAACTCATTGACCGAATGGATGAATAAAAAAATAAAATCTTTCGTCAATACATTACATTCAACTTCTTTCCTTTACTTTAGGAAAGAAGTGAACGTTCATTTCACCGAATCACACGTAGAGATATTGAAACACCCATAGAGTTACTGGTATTTCATAAACTAAGAGATTGAGCAGCAGCTCGTAGACACCGGGGGAAAGGAATTTTATTATGTCGATCCGTATCCTGACATAAAAGCCCAATAGAGCAATACTTGAAATGGCGACCCATAAAAAAACACCTATACTGAGATTCGGCTAAAATTGAGGCGATACCCAAAAGGAATTCTAAATAACTTAGTAGAATTGAATATGACCAACTATATCGTCCAATACTAAACAAACGAACATCTCCTCTAGATGGGAAGAAGGTCTTCTTTAAAAAGTAGTTTAGTTCCATCTGCTATAGCTTGAAGAATTCCCAAGGGGCCGGCATATAAGGGCCCAATCGTTGTTGGAGTCGCTGCAGATATTTCTCTTTCTAACCACACAATTACTAGTACCCCTATTGTAATTCCCAATATAAGTTCAAATGGGTACAAAGATCCATATGAGTCCATATACTTCTTTTAAGGATTCCGATATCGAAAAAGAATTGATAGTTTGTACTTCTGTCGTATCAATTATCATTTCAACGATCAACCTCTCCCATAATGATATCTATACTACCTATTATCGTCATGATATCATCCAATTTCATTCTTTTAACTAGCTGATGACGAATTGTGCAAATTTATGAATCCGTGTGGACGATTGTTTCGCACTCCAAGGGAAAAACACTATTATCTCCTATCAAATAAATTCCTAATTCCCTTTTGGGGCTTCTACTCTCACGTAAAGTTCTTGTTTCGGGACAATTCAAAATTGGGTGAAGGTTTTTTACTAATAATCTATATTCAATCATTCCATTCGGAATTTTTTGCTCTATCAAAGCGTCGGACTTCTAAATTCTCATAGGGTCCTCCAGGAATTCCTTCTAGAGCCTGTTGAATTATTTTTATAGATTCCCTCATTTCACCGATTCGTACTCAATAACTGAGCTAAAGAATCTCCTTCCCCTTTGGCATTGGCTTCCCAATCGCATTCATTGTAACACTCATAATTATCAATTTTACGAAGATCCCATTGTGTTCCAGAAGCTCGTAACATCGTCCTGATAAACCCCAATTTATTGCTTCCTCTCAACAATAAGCCCACATCCTTCGACTCGCTCCAAAAAAATGGGATTTCGCGTAATGAGTTTTTGATATTCACAATTCCTGTTAAAAATAATCGCAAAAATCCAAACATTTATCTATCCGCCTAAGGTAGATCGGCAGCTACTCCTCCGATGCGGAAATAATTATGCATCATTCGCATACCTGTGGCGGCTTCGGGGAAAGAATCATATATCAATTCTCTCTCTCTGAAATATCGAAAAGGGATTCTGCGCGCCGATATCCGCCATAAGAATGCCCAAGCCATAAACAATGAGAAGCTATAACGGCTCAGCTCCAGCATAATTACTCTGATATCGCTAGCCCTTTTAGGTACTTGAACATTTTCCAGTTGGTTCGGGGGCATTTACGGTTATTGCCTCTGGAACATAGTAGCTAAATATCCCAACGTGTTACATAAGGCAGATATTGTATATTGTTCGGTTTTTCCGCTATTTTTTTTTCCATCCCTCTGTGTAAATAGCCCAATATGGTTCAACAGTCAATAACTCTTCACCATCGAGAGTAACGAGCAGTCAAGAACACCAGCATTGATGGTGTTGAGCGACCCATATTACTATCATGAAATCTTTTTTTTGTAGCCGTACAGTCCTCTTTTCTTCTTAAGTCTTATTCCATGAATTCTCAAAAAAGTAGAGGTTCATCAAATACAAAATCTAATACTACTATACTATCAACGCTTTATTAACGATTTTTTGGCTCCCGAATTCCACTGGTCATTAATTCTTATAACGCGCTCCTCTTTTCTTTGACAAGAAGCCAGCAGACCGTTTGACGTTTTCTCAAATTTTTTGTAGACCTCTTTGTGATAAAAATCTCTTTTGTGCAATTCCAAATGTGAAGTAGTCTTCGTATCTTATTGGTGACACTAATACTTGACATTCACAAGAACCCCTGTTTTCTTCTTCTTTTTCTTCTTGTGGAAGAAGAAATGAATGAATTTTTTGACCATAAAACTTTTTTTATCTTTTTCTTTTCTTTTCTTTTCCATGCCATGGAGTTTCCCGTCAGGAACATCAAAATTAATATTATATTATGTCATTTTTTGAATCTGTACCGCAAAAATTTCGATTTATCCGTTTCTATCTAAAATCAAATTTTCCATTTGATTTAGTAGAAAAGAAAAGGATAATATATTTATAAAAGGATAATAATTGTCTTCATTTACTGAAAGAGAAGGATTTCTTTGCACCTAAAAAGATTCTGTAATTTTCTTCTAGATTCATTGAAATGAGACACATTAAATACGTATCATGTACAAACGTAACACACCATATGCGTACATCTTTCGGTTTTTAGATTTACGAAAACGGCATGTTGATACTCGAAATCTACTATTATCATTCTGAATCGTGGATACATACGTATCCTTGACATACTGAAACGACTACCATTATTGGTATCAAACCATAAGCGATTCATACAAGCTAAATATTCTAATCGTAATTGTGCCAACAGAAACAATTTGCATGAATTAATTTTTGAACTCCGTATTAGAAGACGTTTGTCCTCATCTCAAAAATGTTCAGAGTTCTTATGTTGTTTTCGTTGCAAAATAACTGGATTTTTTTTTTTTTGTACTTTCACAATATCCCGATTTATAGAGTTGAAACAAATTAGGAATTCCTCCATTCTCTACGAAGTCCTGAGGGATAAGAATATTTTCAGGAACAAAGAATTATACTGATCTTGATCCCCATTCATCTTCTCTTCACGTTTTTTAGTTGTTATTTTATTTCTTGTTTTTTTGTGTAATGCGGATTGATTTTGTTTTACTATGATAGGAATTTGCTTGGTGAGACCCAGAATCAATTGAAACCCCAGATTCATACTAGAACCACGATGATTTAATTTAATAAATTAATAAAGCAACGACTCAAAGCTAAATCAAAGGTTCTCATTAAGAAACCTTTGATGCTCAAGATTCGATGATTGAAGGAATCAACAAAATCTAG
>PYDT01000036.1:0-5000 GCA_004837865.1 Musa balbisiana
AATCAGGAATAAAAATAGGAGTCGAGATGAGACAAAAAAGAGGTTAGAGACCGGCTCATAAAGGTCTATAGATTTCCCTTCGAATCTGTCAGGAATTACCCAACTTGAGTTATGAGTACGAAGAAATTTCTTTTTTTTGTTTTTTTTTAGGAAGAAAACCAAATAATAATAATGACTTAGACTATGAATTTGAGTCAGTATTTTTGTGTTTACTATTTGAGATTATACGAAAGATCTACGAAAATTTAAAATAATTTTTTTCGAGCTCGAGCCGTCGAGGAGAAAACCTTCCTATACGTTTCGGGGGGGGTTGTTTATTGTACATATATCCCAATGAGCCATCTAGTCGACTCGGTGCAATTATTGATGTTCGAGACCGTGAAGAGAAGGAAGAGATTTCGGAAAAGTGGGTTTTTATGATCCGATAAAGAATAAAACTTATTTCAAAACGTGACGCTATTCTATTTTCCTTGAAAAAGGCGCTCAACCTACAGGAACGTTTATGATATTTTAAGTAGGAGAATTTTTAAAGAAAAAAACTTCGCGTTAATTATTAAAAGAAAAAAAACAACAAAATTAATTAAAAAAGGGGGGGAGTGATTATATAAAATGATCTTTGTATAATTTTACTTACATTTTTTACCTAAATTTCCCTTTTCTTGCTCTAGTCATACTTAAATTTACTTTTTTCTTGTTATAGGAATCCACAACAAAACAAGGGATTATCTTGCTTAGTTGTGACCTTATTGATTGAATAAACCCGAGATTTTTCTTTATATTTTTCCTTATTTTTTTCCATCCAAAATTTCTTATTTATGTTGTCGCCAGCAATACAAATCCTTATTTTATTACTTATTGTTATTTGTTTTCTCAACATTGCAAGTCATATGACAATGGTGTATCGAAACAATATAAATGATTATAGATAACTAAATCTCTTATCCAGCACCCCATATTGGTTTTCACTGCACTTTTACTTCAAATAATGGTTTGCATTGTTGGGTTTACTGTCATATTAAGGAGATATTTTGGAATTTAACCTTAACAAAAATACAAAAAAATGATAAAAAAACTGGTGGGTCTGTCACAATTGAGCATACTCTTTTAGGAATCTGGGTTTTTAAATATGATCTGTACATTTTTTATTTATTGTACATTTCTATTTATTGGTATAATTGATCATAAAAATATTTTTTTATTTTTTATATTAGTTCAATGTTTTTTGGGGTCGTGCAAGTGCATTTACTTATTTTTTCATTTGATAGTATCTTACATATCCTATTTATTTTATTTTATTTCGGGTTCTAACTCAACGGTAGATAGAGTACTCGGCTTTAAAGTGCGGCGACTATGATCTTTTCACATTTGGATTGAAGCAACAAATTGTCCAGACTATGGTCGAGTCTATAAGACCACTACTGATCCTCAAAGGTTTTTAATGAATGGAAAAAGTAGCATGTCGTAATAAAATAAAAATTAAATTTCTTATTTTATTAAAAAATAACAAATTAAAAGAAAGTGAACTTTTATTTTAGTTTTATCCTACTGGATCGCTACAAAAATAAAAAGATTTTGGAAGGGAAGGGGAACAAAACAAATTCACATTTAACAGTTGGGCTCTAGTGATAAATGGATCGAGCCTATGGTGCCGAAAATAGTTTCCAATTTTCTGGTAAAACAAAAAGCAACGACTTATGTTCTTAATTTGAATTGAACGATTACCCCGCTCTAATTAGACGTTAAATAGATTGTGCCTGATACGGGAAAGGGTTAGTCTCCTTTGGTGGACCATTGTTCTTTTCCTTTTTTTTTTTTTTTTTAATGATCCGAACTAGCTTTATTATGATTAGAAACGGATTTGTAGAATAAACAGTATACGATACGAGAACTAATTCCAAAGTCAAAAGAGCGATCGGTTGCAAAAATAAAGGGTTTGTTATCCTCTTGTAATTATAACGAAGATCAACACAACGAAGATAAACCAATTCGATAGACAAGAAGATAAAAAATCGATTGATGGACTCCCTGTTTCCTTTTCGGGTATATATTTTTATTACTATTGTCTTCTATTGTATTCTATATACATAATGAATCAAAATACCCTGTTTTGACCATATTGCCCTATTTCATTTGATAACCCATAATGCCGCCCTCCTATACCCCCTTCTTCAAGTGGAAATGTAAATGGAAGAATTACAGATTTTAGAAAAAGATAATCTCGCAACATACTTTCTAATATCCACTTCTTTGTCAGGAGTATATTTACGTATTTTGCTTCATGTCAGAGGTTAAAATAGTTCAATTTTTTATGAAAACCCCGTTAATTTTGGGTGTTATGGCAATAAATTTAGTTCATTCCTTGTTAAACGCTTACTTATTCGAAGTATCAACAAAATTATTTGATTTATTCCGTTAATGAATTCTTATACCAAATCTTCGTTGCACACAATTATTTTTATTCCCATTTTTTTTCTCAGCTATTCAGAAGTTTTGCAGTCATTGGTGGAAATTCCATTCTCGTTGCAATTAGGATCTTCCTTGAATAAAAAAAATACCAAAATCCTCATAATTTACATTTATTCATTCAATATTTCCTTTTTTAGAGGAAAATTAATCGCATTTACATTATCTGGTCAGATATACTAATACCTTCATCCCAGCCTAGGGAAATCCTGGTCCAATCTTCAATCCTGGATCCAGGATGTTCCTCTTCATTTTTTGCGGGTTCTTCTCTACGAATATTATACTTGGCATAGTCCTCATACCCGAAGAATCTATTTATGTTTTTTCAAAGAAAATTAAAAGCGATTGGGTCTTATATATTTTTATGTATCTGATGTGATTTGTATTAGTTTTTCTTCGTAACATCTTCTTATGTTACGATTACCATCTTTTGGGCCTTTCTTGAACGAACACATTATTTATGGACAAATAGAACATCTTGTATGTGCCGAAATTTTTTTCAGAAGACTTTATGGGTCTTCAATGTCCTCTCTGTCACTATGTTCGATATCAAGAAAAGCGATTCTGGGTTCAAGGGGAACTCATTTTCTATGAAGATGGATGCACTGTTGTAAATTTCTGGCATTATTTTAATTTTTGGTCTAACCGTACAGGATCCTATACACAACCCATTATCAAACTATTCTTTCTATTTCTGGGTTATCTTTTCAGTGTACTCATACTTCTTCGGCGTAAGGATCAAATGCTAGAGAATTCATTTCGTAATGGATATTCTTACTAATCAACTTTGATACCAAGAGTCCCAATTATTCCTCTTGTTCGATCATTGTCCTACAGCTAAATTTTGTACGATCCGGCCATCCTTTATTAATCGATTTTGACCCGATTTATCAGATTGGGGATACTTATTATCGATTTGGCCGGATATGTAAATATCTTTCTCACTATCATAGTGGAGGATCCTCAAAACACAGAGTTTGTATCGAATGAAGTATATAACTTCGACTTCGTGTGCTAGAACTTGGCCCGTAAACATACAGTTACAGACTCAGGTTTTTTGCAAGATTAAGTTCGTGATTATGAGACGAATTTTTACGAGAAGAAACAAGTTCTTTCTTATTTCTTTGATCTTCCCCCATAAACTTCTTTTTATTTACATGGATCATATTAGAGAACGTATTTGGTATTTGGATATTATCCGTATCAAATGTACCTGGTAAACTAATTTTAATCAATTAGTCTAAAACATACAATAGACAATGCAAGAATAATAGAACTGCTCTACAGATATATATACAAGAGAAAAAAGTATTCACGAATTCTCCTTCGCAATTCTCTGTGAGTTGTAGTGGTGAATCACGAATGTAGTTAAAAATTTTTATACTTTCTCTTTTTTCTCGGGATGTTTTTTATATGTATACATATGGAAAGTCGTTCCAATGAACATGCAACACGGTGGGGAGGGCTTTTTCTCTATGTTACAGGAAAAATTCCTCTACTCCAGCCGACTAGTTTCCGGTTCGGTCCGGGCAACCCATACGGAAATAGAAAAATAATCTTTTCCTTTTCTATTTAATTTCACTCATTTACTATTTAATTCATTTCATTTACCATTGTTATGTATTTTAGCTGGATATTTGGTGTATTTAGCCCGTGTAGATAAGATGATTCTGTCTGTTCTGTTGAGATGTGCATTGACATATAAGTCCTGCTATCTGTTAAAGACAAGTCTTCTATATCTATCTCTTCTAGTTCTGTATACTTTGCTTGGGGTCACTCAAAAATTGAATACAAGATCTTACCATGACTGAATTTTAGAGAGACGCGAAGTACATCCTATTGGGTCGTTTCTGCACTGTAACCAGCACTGGAAACCGTTTTACATGGGTGGTTCGGTGTTTTGATGATCCCTACATTCTTGACCGCAACTTCTTATTTATTATCGCCTTCATTGCTGCTCCTCCGGTAGATATTTGGATGGTATTCGTGAACCTGTTTCGGGTTCTCTACTTTATGGAATAATATGATCTCTGTGCTATTATTCATACTTCTGCAGCTAGTTTTTACATTTTTACCCAATCCTGGGAATCACTCTGTTTTATGAGTGGTTTACTCACTGGTGGTCCTTCATGAGCTAATTGTTCCTACACTTCTTCTTTGTGTAGCTTGTTACAGGGATCGTGAGTGGGAACTGAGTTTCCGTCTGTGTATCGCGATTCGCTTGGATTGCTGTTGCATATTCAGCGCCTGTTGCAGCTGCTAAGACGCTGTGTTCCCTTGATCTACCCCAGTGGTCCCGGAGTTTTCTCTGTGGTACCTTTAGGAATATCTGGTACTTCAACGATGATATTGTATTCCGGCAGAACCACACCTTATGCATCCAGTTCACATGTTAGGTGTGCTGGTGTATTCGGCGCGCCCTATTCAGTGCTATGCCTGGGTTCCTTTGTACCTCTAGTTTTGATCAGGGAACCACTGAAAACGAATCTGCCTACGCATGTTTACAGATTCGTCAAGAGAAGAGACCTTATATATCG
>PYDT01000036.1:10000-15000 GCA_004837865.1 Musa balbisiana
TAATAAGTATATCGTATAATAAGTATATCGTATAAATAAGTATATCGTATAAATAAGTATATCGTATAAATAAGTATATCGTAAATAAGTATATCGTAATAAGTATATCGTAATAAGTATATCGTAATAAGTATATCGTAAATGTATAAATAAGTATATCGTATAATAAGTATATCGTAAATGTATAAATAAGTATATCGTAATAAGTATATCGTAAATGTATAAATAAGTATATCGTAAATAAGTATATCGTAATAAGTATATCGTAATAAGTATATCGTAAATAAGTATATCGTAAATAAGTATATCGTAAATAAGTATATCGTATAATAAGTATATCGTAATAAGTATATCGTAATAAGTATATCGTATAAATAAGTATATCGTATAAATAAGTATATCGTATAATAAGTATATCGTAATAAGTATATCGTAATAAGTATATCGTAAATAGTATATCGTAAATAGTATATCGTAAATAGTATATCGTAAATAAGTATATCGTAAATAAGTATATCGTAATAAGTATATCGTATAATAAGTATATCGTAAATAAGTATATCGTAATAAGTATATCGTAATAAGTATATCGTATAAATAAGTATATCGTAAATGTATAAATAAGTATATCGTAATAAGTATATCGTAAATGTATAAATAAGTATATCGTAAATGTATAAATAAGTATATCGTAATAAGTATATCGTAATAAGTATATCGTAAATGTATAAATAAGTATATCGTATAATAAGTATATCGTAATAAGTATATCGTAATAAGTATATCGTAATAAGTATATCGTATAATAAGTATATCGTATAATAAGTATATCGTAATAAGTATATCGTAATAAGTATATCGTAATAAGTATATCGTAATAAGTATATCGTAATAAGTATATCGTAATAAGTATATCGTATAATAAGTATATCGTAATAAGTATATCGTAAATAAGTATATCGTAATAAGTATATCGTAAATGTATAAATAAGTATATCGTATAATAAGTATATCGTAATAAGTATATCGTAAATAAGTATATCGTAATAAGTATATCGTAATAAGTATATCGTAAATGTATAAATAAGTATATCGTAATAAGTATATCGTAAATGTATAAATAAGTATATCGTATAAATAAGTATATCGTAAATGTATAAATAAGTATATCGTAATAAGTATATCGTAAATAAGTATATCGTAATAAGTATATCGTAATAAGTATATCGTAAATGTATAAATAAGTATATCGTAATAAGTATATCGTATAATAAGTATATCGTATAAATAAGTATATCGTAATAAGTATATCGTAAATGTATAAATAAGTATATCGTATAAATAAGTATATCGTAAATAGTATATCGTAAATAAGTATATCGTAATAAGTATATCGTAATAAGTATATCGTATAATAAGTATATCGTAAATAGTATATCGTAAATAAGTATATCGTAATAAGTATATCGTAAATAGTATATCGTAAATGTATAAATAAGTATATCGTAAATGTATAAATAAGTATATCGTAAATAAGTATATCGTAATAAGTATATCGTATAATAAGTATATCGTAATAAGTATATCGTAAATAGTATATCGTAAATGTATAAATAAGTATATCGTAATAAGTATATCGTAATAAGTATATCGTATAAATAAGTATATCGTAAATAGTATATCGTAAATAAGTATATCGTATAATAAGTATATCGTATAAATAAGTATATCGTAATAAGTATATCGTATAAATAAGTATATCGTAATAAGTATATCGTAAATAGTATATCGTATAAATAAGTATATCGTAATAAGTATATCGTAAATGTATAAATAAGTATATCGTATAATAAGTATATCGTAATAAGTATATCGTAAATAGTATATCGTAAATAGTATATCGTAAATAAGTATATCGTAATAAGTATATCGTAAATAAGTATATCGTAAATGTATAAATAAGTATATCATGCCTGAATCTAACCGGAGTTCGCGGTGGTGGAGGAACCGGATATGGACAGTTCCAATAAGATTTCATTCTTGAACAAAAATCCATTTTTTGATTTATTTCATCTATTCCATGACCGGAACAAAAGGGGATACACGTTACACCACGATTTTGAATCAGAAGAGAGATTTCAAGAAATGGCAGATCTATTCACTCTATCAATAACCGAGCCGGATCTGGTGTATCATAGGGGATTTGCCTTTTCTATTGATTCCTACGGGTTGGATCAAAAAAAATTCTTGAATGAGGTATTCAACTCCAGAGATGAATCGAAAAAGAAATCTTTATTGGTTCTACCTCCTCTTTTTTATGAAGAGAATGAATCTTTTTATCGAAGGATCAGAAAAAAATCGGTCCGGATCTACTGCGGGAATGATTCGGAAGATCCAAAACTAAAAACAGCGGTATTTGCTAGCAACAACATAATGGAGGCAGTCAATCAATATAGATTGATCCGAAATCTGATTCAAATCCAATATAGCACCTATGGGTACATAAGAAATGTATCTAATCGATTCTTTTTAATGAATAGATCCGATCGCAACTTCGAATATGGAATTCAAAGGGATCAAATAGGAAATGATACTCTGAATCATATAACTATAATGAAATATACGATCAACCAACATTTATCGAATTTGAAAAAGAGTCAGAAGAAATGGTTTGATCCTCTTTTTTCTCGAACCGAGAGATCCATGAATCGGGATCCTGATGTATATAGATACAAATGGTCCAATGAGAGCAAGAATTTCCAGGAACATTTGGAACATTTCGTTTCTGAACAGAAGAACCGTTTTCAAGTAGTGTTCGATCGGTTACGTATTAATCAATATTCGATTGATTGGTCCGAGGCTATCGACAAACAAAATTTGTCTAAGTCACTTCGTTTCTTTTTGTCCAAGTCACTTCCCTTTTTGTCCAAGTCACTTCCCTTTTTGTCCAAGTCACTTCCCTTTTTGTCCAAGTCACTTCCCTTTTTGTCCAAGTCACTTCGTTTCTTTTTGTCCAAGTCACTTCCCTTTTTGTCCAAGTCACTTCCCTTTTTGTCCAAGTCACTTCCCTTTTTGTCCAAGTCACTTCCCTTTTTGTCCAAGTCACTTCCCTTTTTGTCCAAGTCACTTCCCTTTTTGTCCAAGTCACTTCCCTTTTTGTCCAAGTCACTTCCCTTTTTGTCCAAGTCACTTCCCTTTTTGTCCAAGTCACTTCCCTTTTTGTCCAAGTCACTTCCCTTTTTGTCCAAGTCACTTCCCTTTTTGTCCAAGTCACTTCCCTTTTTGTCCAAGTCACTTCCCTTTTTGTCCAAGTCACTTCCCTTTTTGTCCAAGTCACTTCCCTTTTTGTCCAAGTCACTTCCCTTTTTGTCCAAGTCACTTCCCTTTTTGTCCAAGTCACTTCCCTTTTTGTCCAAGTCACTTCGTTTCTTTTTTCTCTGACAGATGGTCAGAACTTCATCTGGGTTCGAATCCTATTGAGAGGTCCACTAGAGATCAGAAATTTTTGAAGAAAAAACAAGATGTTTCTTTTTGTCCCTTCCAGGCGATTGGAAAATAAAGAAATGGTTTGATCCTCTTTTTTCTCGAACCGAGAGATCCATGAATCGGGATCCTGATGTATATAGATACAAATGGTCCAATGAGAGCAAGAATTTCCAGGAACATTTGGAACATTTCGTTTCTGAACAGAAGAACCGTTTTCAAGTAGTGTTCGATCGGTTACGTATTAATCAATATTCGATTGATTGGTCCGAGGCTATCGACAAACAAAATTTGTCTAAGTCACTTCGTTTCTTTTTGTCCAAGTCACTTCGTTTCTTTTTGTCCAAGTCACTTCGTTTCTTTTTGTCCAAGTCACTTCCCTTTTTGTCCAAGTCACTTCCCTTTTTGTCCAAGTCACTTCCCTTTTTGTCCAAGTCACTTCCCTTTTTGTCCAAGTCACTTCGTTTCTTTTTGTCCAAGTCACTTCCCTTTTTGTCCAAGTCACTTCGTTTCTTTTTGTCCAAGTCACTTCCCTTTTTGTCCAAGTCACTTCGTTTCTTTTTGTCCAAGTCACTTCGTTTCTTTTTGTCCAAGTCACTTCCCTTTTTGTCCAAGTCACTTCCCTTTTTGTCCAAGTCACTTCGTTTCTTTTTGTCCAAGTCACTTCCCTTTTTGTCCAAGTCACTTCGTTTCTTTTTGTCCAAGTCACTTCCCCTTTTTGTCCAAGTCACTTCGTTTCTTTTTGTCCAAGTCACTTCGTTTCTTTTTGTCCAAGTCACTTCGTTTCTTTTTGTCCAAGTCACTTCCCCTTTTTGTCCAAGTCACTTCCCTTTTTGTCCAAGTCACTTCCCTTTTTGTCCAAGTCACTTCCCTTTTTGTCCAAGTCACTTCCCTTTTTGTCCAAGTCACTTCGTTTCTTTTTGTCCAAGTCACTTCCCTTTTTGTCCAAGTCACTTCCCTTTTTGTCCAAGTCACTTCCCTTTTTGTCCAAGTCACTTCCCTTTTTGTCCAAGTCACTTCGTTTCTTTTTGTCCAAGTCACTTCCCTTTTTGTCCAAGTCACTTCGTTTCTTTTTGTCCAAGTCACTTCCCCTTTTTGTCCAAGTCACTTCGTTTCTTTTTGTCCAAGTCACTTCCCCTTTTTGTCCAAGTCACTTCGTTTCTTTTTGTCCAAGTCACTTCCCCTTTTTGTCCAAGTCACTTCCCTTTTTGTCCAAGTCACTTCCCTTTTTGTCCAAGTCACTTCCCTTTTTGTCCAAGTCACTTCCCTTTTTGTCCAAGTCACTTCCCCTTTTTGTCCAAGTCACTTCGTTTCTTTTTGTCCAAGTCACTTCGTTTCTTTTTGTCCAAGTCACTTCCCTTTTTGTCCAAGTCACTTCCCTTTTTGTCCAAGTCACTTCCCTTTTTGTCCAAGTCACTTCGTTTCTTTTTGTCCAAGTCACTTCCCTTTTTGTCCAAGTCACTTCGTTTCTTTTTGTCCAAGTCACTTCGTTTCTTTTTGTCCAAGTCACTTCGTTT
>PYDT01000036.1:47500-54244 GCA_004837865.1 Musa balbisiana
GTCAGAAAAGTCAGAAAAGTCAGAAAAGTCAGAAAAGTCAGAAAAGTCAGAAAAGTCAGAAAAGTCAGAAAAGTCAGAAAAGTCAGAAAAGTCAGAAAAGTCAGAAAAGTCAGAAAAGTCAGAAAAGTCAGAAAAGTCAGAAAAGTCAGAAAAGTCAGAAAAGTCAGAAAAGTCAGAAAAGTCAGAAAAGTCAGAAAAGTCAGAAAAGTCAGAAAAGTCAGAAAAGTCAGAAAAGTCAGAAAAGTCAGAAAAGTCAGAAAAGTCAGAAAAGTCAGAAAAGTCAGAAAAGTCAGAAAAGTCAGAAAAGTCAGAAAAGTCAGAAAAGTCAGAAAAGTCAGAAAAGTCAGAAAAGTCAGAAAAGTCAGAAAAGTCAGAAAAGTCAGAAAAGTCAGAAAAGTCAGAAAAGTCAGAAAAGTCAGAAAAGTCAGAAAAGTCAGAAAAGTCAGAAAAGTCAGAAAAGTCAGAAAAGTCAGAAAAGTCAGAAAAGTCAGAAAAGTCAGAAAAGTCAGAAAAGTCAGAAAAGTCAGAAAAGTCAGAAAAGTCAGAAAAGTCAGAAAAGTCAGAAAAGTCAGAAAAGTCAGAAAAGTCAGAAAAGTCAGAAAAGTCAGAAAAGTCAGAAAAGTCAGAAAAGTCAGAAAAGTCAGAAAAGGAAGAAAGGGGAGAAAGTGAGGAAGAAAGCGATGTAGAAAGTGAGGAAGAAAGCGATGTAGAAACAACTTCCGAAAGGAAGGAGACTAAACAGGAACAAGAGGGATCCACCGAAAAAGACCCTTCCCTTTATTCGGAAGAAAAGGAGGATCCGGACAAAATAGATGAAACGGAAGAGATCCGAGTGAATGGAAAGGAAAAAACAAAGCATGAATTCCACTTTCACTTTAAAGACACATGCGATAAAGATAGCCCAGTTTACGAAGATTCTTATCTTGATACCTATCAAGATAATTGGGAATTGGGAAGACTTGAAGAAGAGAAAAATGAAAAGACTTTTTTCTGCTTTGACTTTGAAAAACCTATTGTAACTTTTCTTTTCGATTATAAGCGGTGGAATCGTCCATTGCGATATATAAAAAATAATCGATTTGAAAATAGTGTACAAAATGAAATGTCACAATATTTTTTTTATACGTGTTCAAGTGATGGAAAACAAATAATATCTTTTACATATCCGCCTAGTTTATCAACTTTTTCGGAAATGATAGAACGCAAAATGTCTTTGTACATGACAGAAAAATTTTCCCATGAAGACCTATATGATTATTGGGTTTCTACCAATGAGCAAAAAAATACAACTTGAGCAATGAATTGATAAGTCGAATAAAAACTCTAGAAGAAGAAGAAGAAGAAGAAGAAGAAGAAGAAGAAAGGATATCTCTTGCTCTAGATATACTTGAAAAAAGGACCAGATTATGCAACGATGAGAATGAGCAAGAATACTTGCCAAAAGCGTATGATCCTTTTTTGAACGGACCGTATCGTGGAACAATAAAAAAATTCTATTCACATACAATCATGAATGATTTAATTACTTCCACAAATGATTTAATTACTTCTACAAATGATTTAATTACTTCTACAAATGATTTAATTACTTCTACAAATGATTTAATTACTTCCACAAATGATTTAATTACTTCCACAAATGATTTAATTACTTCTACAAATGATTTAATTACTTCTACAAATGATTTAATTACTTCTACAAATGATTTAATTACTTCTACAAATGATTTAATTACTTCTACAAATGATTTAATTACTTCCACAAATGATTTAATTACTTCTACAAATGATTTAATTACTTCCACAAATGATTTAATTACTTCTACAAATGATTTAATTACTTCTACAAATGATTTAATTACTTCCACAAATGATTTAATTACTTCTACAAATGATTTAATTACTTCTACAAATGATTTAATTACTTCTACAAATGATTTAATTACTTCCACAAATGATTTAATTACTTCTACAAATGATTTAATTACTTCCACAAATGATTTAATTACTTCCACAAATGATTTAATTACTTCTACAAATGATTTAATTACTTCCACAAATGATTTAATTACTTCCACAAATGATTTAATTACTTCTACAAATGATTTAATTACTTCTACAAATGATTTAATTACTTCCACAAATGATTTAATTACTTCCACAAATGATTTAATTACTTCTACAAATGATTTAATTACTTCCACAAATGATTTAATTACTTCTACAAATGATTTAATTACTTCTACAAATGATTTAATTACTTCCACAAATGATTTAATTACTTCTACAAATGATTTAATTACTTCTACAAATGATTTAATTACTTCCACAAATGATTTAATTACTTCCACAAATGATTTAATTACTTCTACAAATGATTTAATTACTTCCACAAATGATTTAATTACTTCTACAAATGATTTAATTACTTCCACAAATGATTTAATTACTTCTACAAATGATTTAATTACTTCTACAGAAGAAGAAGATGTAGATTCCATAGAAACGTTTTGGATAAATAAGATTCATGGGCTCTTTCCTATTTCAAAATTCTCGAGAATTGTGAGACAGAAAAGAATACATCAAATTAGTGAGGAAGTCAACATTTCTTAGAATCAAATTCGTTGTTTAATATTCTTCGTCAATCAGATTCTTCTTTATTTTTATATGAAAGAAAGAAGAATTAAGCAAAATTCAGAAAGGAAGTAGCAACAATATCCTTGAGATTGTATTCGACATATTACAACCAACCAATCAAATGATCAAACAACAACTGAAAAACAAATCCATTGGAGAGAAGAAAACCCAGTAAAAAGGTTCCTCGACGGTCATACAAATTGACCAGAGATGAATAGGAACTGGATCAAGAAAATGGAGAAGAACAGAAGGAAGATTAGTTAATGAAATTTCAAGAAAAGAAAAGCGAAAACGGGGTGGTGATTTATACTTATGATAACCAAACGAGATCCCGGATACCGATACTGATAATATTGATCAAGCAGAGCATAAGCGTGCTTTGATACGTTATTCCACAACCCAGATTTTAATCGGGGGTATAATCCAAGGATCCATGCGTGCTCAAAGACGTAAAACAGTTATTTGGGAAATATTTCAAACAAATGTTCATTCCCCGCTTTTTTTGGATCGAATAGACAAAGTCTTTTTTTTTTCTTTTTTGATAGATTCTTTTTTTTTTCTTTTTTTGATAGATATAGATATCGAATAATTAATCTTATTTTTAGGAATTCCGTGGGGGAAACCCAGAATCCGAAACTTCCGACTTTGAGGAGGAAGAGGAAGAGACAAACACTGGGAAAAAAAAAGACGAGGAGAAAAAAAAAAAAGAGGAAGATGAACGGATAACAATATCAGAAATTTGGGATAGCATTATATTTGCTCAAGCAATAAGAGGTTTGATGCTGATAACCCAATCTTTTTTAGAAAAAACATTGTATTGCCTTCATTGATAATAGCTAAAAATATTGGACGTATGTTATTATTCCAATTCCCCGAGTGGTATGAGGATTTGAAGGAATGGAATAGAGAAATACATGTTAAATGCACCTATAATGGTGTTCCATTATCAGAAACAGAATTTCCCAAAGATTGGTTAACAGATGGTATTCAGATAAAGATTTTATTTCCTTTTCGTTTAAAACCTTGGCGAAGATCTAAAATACGATCTCATCATGGAGATCCAATGAAAAAAAAAGGAAAAAAAGAAAATTTTAGTTTTTTAACAGTTTGGGGAATGGAAACGGAACTCCCTTTTGGTTCTCCCCGAAACCAACCTTCTTTTTTTGAACCCATATATAAGGAACTCAAAAAAATAATTAGAAAAGTAAAAAAGAACTCTCTAAAAGTTTCAAAAGAAAAAACAAGATGGGTCATCAAAATAGTTCTAGTTCTAAAACGAGTTCTAAAACGAGTTCTAAAACGAATAGTTCTAGTTCTAAAACGAATAGTTCTAGTTCTAAAACGAACAGTTCTAGTTCTAAAACGAATAATGAAGAAACTTGAAAAAGTGAACCAAATTTCTTTATTTGAATTGAGGAAGGGAAAAGTACATGAACCAAATGAAAATGCAAAAGATTCAAAAAAAAATAATCAGATTATTCACGAATCGACCATTCAAATTCGATCTATGAATTGGACAAATTATTTACTCATAGAAAAAAAAAATGAAAGATCTTGCTGATAAGACAATCACAATAAGGAATCAAATAGAAGGAATCACAAAAGACAAGAAGAAAATAGTTCCAGCCTATCATGATAAAAGACCGGAATTACAAAAACATATTTGGCAGATACTTCAAAGAAAAAATACCCGATTAATACGCAAATCACATTATTTTATGAAATCTTTCATTGAAAAAATATACATAGATATCTTGCAATGTATGGTTACCATTTCTAAGGTTAATGCACAACCTTTTAAAAAAACAATTATCAATGAATCCATTTACAACGATGAAAGAAATCAAGAAGGAATTGATGAAACAGATCAAGATACAATGAACTTTATTTCGACTATAAAAAAGTCCTTTTCTAATCCTAATATTAGAAATGATTTAAACACTTATCACGACTTATCTTCCTTGTCCCAAGCATATGTATTTTACAAATTGTCACAAACCCAATTATTTAACAACCATCACCTGAGATCTGTACTTCAATATCACGATCACGGGACCTATCCTTTTATTAAAGACAAGATAAAGTATTATTGTATGACACGAGGAATATTTGATTCCAAATCAAGGCATAAGAAAATTAATAAGTCTGGAATGAATAAATGGAAAAACTGGTTAAAGGGTCATTATCAATATAATTTTTCTCGGAGCAAATGGTCTCGATTAGTACCGAAAAAATGGCGAAATAGAGTCAATCAACGTTGTACTATTCAAAATAAAGAATCAATGAAATTGTATTCATATAAAAAAGAAAAAGACCGATTAATTCATTACATGAATGAAAATTTTTATGCAGTGGATTTATCGACGAGTCGAAAAGAAAAATTAAAAAAACACTACAGATATGATCTTTTATCACATGAATATATAAATTATGGGGATAGTAAGGACTCATACACACTGAAACCCGAATCGTTTATGTATTGCTAATATGACTATTGATGTTACCTAAAAAAAGGATATTTTATTGATACCCATAAAAATCTGGATAGAAAATATTTGGATTATAGATTCTTCATTTTTGCCTTAGAACAATAGTGATATTGAGAACAATAGTGATATTGAGAACAATAGTGATATTGAGAACAATAGTGATATTGAGAACAATAGTGATATTGAGAACAATAGTGATATTGAGAACAATAGTGATATTGAGAACAATAGTGATATTGAGAACAATAGTGATATTGAGAACAATAGTGATATTGAGAACAATAGTGATATTGAGAACAATAGTGATATTGAGAACAATAGTGATATTGAGAACAATAGTGATATTGAGAACAATAGTGATATTGAGAACAATAGTGATATTGAGAACAATAGTGATATTGAGAACAATAGTGATATTGAGAACAATAGTGATATTGAGAACAATAGTGATATTGAGAACAATAGTGATATTGAGAACAATAGTGATATTGAGAACAATAGTGATATTGAGAACAATAGTGATATTGAGAACAATAGTGATATTGAGAACAATAGTGATATTGAGAACAATAGTGATATTGAGAACAATAGTGATATTGAGAACAATAGTGATATTGAGAACAATAGTGATATTGAGAACAATAGTGATATTGAGAACAATAGTGATATTGAGAACAATAGTGATATTGAGAACAATAGTGATATTGAGAACAATAGTGATATTGAGAACAATAGTGATATTGAGAACAATAGTGATATTGAGAACAATAGTGATATTGAGAACAATAGTGATATTGAGAACAATAGTGATATTGAGAACAATAGTGATATTGAGAACAATAGTGATATTGAGAACAATAGTGATATTGAGAACAATAGTGATATTGAGAACAATAGTGATATTGAGAACAATAGTGATATTGAGAACAATAGTGATATTGAGAACAATAGTGATATTGAGAACAATAGTGATATTGAGAACAATAGTGATATTGAGAACAATAGTGATATTGAGAACAATAGTGATATTGAGAACAATAGTGATATTGAGAACAATAGTGATATTGAGAACAATAGTGATATTGAGAACAATAGTGATATTGAGAACAATAGTGATATTGAGAACAATAGTGATATTGAGAACAATAGTGATATTGAGAACAATAGTGATATTGAGAACAATAGTGATATTGAGAACAATAGTGATATTGAGAACAATAGTGATATTGAGAACAATAGTGATATTGAGAACAATAGTGATATTGAGAACAATAGTGATATTGAGAACAATAGTGATATTGAGAACAATAGTGATATTGAGAACAATAGTGATATTGAGAACAATAGTGATATTGAGAACAATAGTGATATTGAGAACAATAGTGATATTGAGAACAATAGTGATATTGAGAACAATAGTGATATTGAGAACAATAGTGATATTGAGAACAATAGTGATATTGAGAACAATAGTGATATTGAGAACAATAGTGATATTGAGAACAATAGTGATATTGAGAACAATAGTGATATTGAGAACAATAGTGATATTGAGAACAATAGTGATATTGAGAACAATAGTGATATTGAGAACAATAGTGATATTGAGAACAATAGT
>PYDT01000115.1:0-11091 GCA_004837865.1 Musa balbisiana
CAGAGATAGCAAGTGGTCACTAGGGCTCGGCAGGGAACCAGAAAGGGAAGCAGTTTCAGTAAGAAGGAGAGGCCCGGGCCGAGTCACAGACCGTCCCGACACAACCCACGCAACTACTTCAGACAATATCTGAAGGTTACAAGAGTTTTGCATTTGTCCCCTCTTAGCTCTTTGGATTTCAATTCCCCCTTTTCGGTAGGAAGAGGTGGGGGCCAGTAGGAAAAGTTAGAAATGAAACAGTTGGACATAAAAGGATCATAGAACTAAGTAGTACAAGATGAATAGCCGAACACATCGACTTTGCGTCAAGTAGCCCAGTTTTTTTCCTAGCTTAACGAGCACTTTAAACTAAGCATATGAAAGTAGATGAAATAATATGTGTATCCAGAAGTAAGGAGCCGCGGTTTTTGCCAATGCTTAGTTTCGGTTTAGCAGAGAGAGTCCCATAGGTCTTCAGAATACATAAGTAGGTAAGCTGTTTTCGACAGAGGCTAATTATGTAACTCCCCGTTACATTTATGTAGCCAGAGTGAAGTATCTCCCTTTGAAAGAAGTTAATTAGTAGTTGTCGCAAAGAATGGAGTTTTTACTTCCTCGTAGTATAGTCGCCCCTGGTAGGCTTAACTTTTCCGCCGCCGAGATACCCGCCCTCCTTTTGCTAACATAATGATGCTTCTTCTTCATTAATATTTTTAGTGCTTATTCTTATATCCTGAACCCTTTGTTGAGAGTGAAATTGTACTTACTAACTTAGTTCAATTCACACTCTGCTGCTACTAACACCGGGTAGTCTCCGCTCAATGTAACACTGCTACTAACACCGTAGAGTCAGAAAAGAATAGAATAATGGTTTTTACACCGAGAGAGTTAGCTGTGCAAGGACTGGGTAGCCCGGTAGCCCGAGGATGAGTCGGCAAGGTAGGTAATAAAGGTAGAGTTCAGAGTTACTTGTCTAGTGTCTTGGCTGTCTGGTCATTAGCAGTTACTTGCCGGGTTCAGGCTTGTTTCATTTCGCATCTAGTAGTTGACATAGAAGAGTATATTGCTTGCCTGGGAACTTTGAAGTCCATTCTTGTCCCTTAGATCCCTTGCCTATCCCAATTACTTAAGGGCTCTGGAATTGCCTAGTGAAATAGGGAGGTGAGAGTGCTTTTTGAACTTGTTGTTTCAACTGATTGCCTAGTTGCTAAGTCTAGAACTAGATGCTTATTAGTAGCTAAGGCCTTGTTGCTAAGGTTTCTAAGTCGTTAACTTGTTGCTGTAGTTTCTTATCCCTTATCAGAGAATTGTCATAGTCTCAAAAGTCGAAGTTGAGGGTACTGTGGAGGTAAAAACACTCTTGAGAAGGTCAGTATCACAGTAGACCTACTCCCCTTAGTATGTTTCTTAATTTCTTGTTTCTTCTGATTAGTATACATATTTACTTAGTTGCTGGAGCAGGAAAGTCTACTAGCGGTTCAACAAGTCTACTAGCGATTCAACAAAGTCTACTAGCGGGTCTGAAAGGGGAGTTCAGATAGCCTAGATTTTCGCTGGCACTAACTGACTTATAAAAGAGAGAATGAAAGGTGGAAAGGTCGGTTCAGTCACCAGTTGACAGGGGAAAACTCTAACTCTCATAGGGGTAAGCAATAACAAGAGAAGGCATAGGAACAAGATCATCAGCTCCAAGTGAATAAACGGAATAAGAAAACGAAGTATCAGACTCAGTATCATCAAAAAGAGGGCGAGCTAGTGTTGTTGACAGTGTTGGCGAAAGGGGAGTGGAATCAGTTATCCTTGAAAGGGGAGTTGAATCAGTTCCATTATATAAGAGAGAATCAAAGTGTGTTTGCCATAAGAGAGAGAGGCAAGGGAATCAAGATCTGACTTAGTTCAAAGAGCCAGAGGAGAGGGAAGAATGAAACCAGAAATACAAAGAATGATCGGGGCTCCCGGACCAAAGAATCAAACTAGAAAGTATAAGACTCAGAATTGAACTAAGTAGTCCATAAGTAGGAATTCAAGAATGGAGCTCAGTAGTCAAGTAGGAAAGTTAGAATTCACCCAGTATATGTATAGAATGAAACCAGACCACCGATTCCCCGAAGTATGAGTAAGTCAGTAGTTAGAAGTAAGCCCAAAGTGAGTAGTGAGTAGGAAGCCCTAAGTTCGTAGCTAGTAAGCCCGAAGTTATGAGTAAGCCCGAAGTTAGTAGTTAGTAGGAAGCCCTAAAGCCCTAAGTTAGAAGTAAGCCCAAAGTGAGTAGTGAGTAGGAAGCCCTAAGTTATTAGTAAGCCCACACCGATTACAGAATTCAACCAGTACCATCGGAGGAATGACTCAGAATTCACAAGTGCTTTGATCTGGCACCCTCGAAAGTCAGGAGATACCATTTCATCCAAGATCAGAGGAGAGTGAGTTCAGGTACCAAAAGACCTTGAGCTCGATTAGCCTAATTCAGGTATCAAAGAAATAGAGGCCGCTAGTCATAATTAAAGAAGATCAATATCATTCCAAAGAAGGGAAGCAACCTATGTCTTTACTCCAAAGGTAAGCTATTCGAGACTCGTAGCCAACAGAAGCACCTATATTGACTTAAGTAAAACGGGCTGTAAACCATGATGTAGTTGGGCGTTAACTTTCCCTTACTATATTAGGGTTAACTCCTTCTCTTTATAGGCGAGGCGAGTGTCCTTATTAACGGATATTAATTGAGTTCTTTGCTTTCGTTGCCTTTGTAGTAGTTACTTGTCTCCTATTTGGTTTTGTAGTAGTGACTTTGCTGCTTTGATTTGCAGCGGAAGCAGTTAGGGTTACAGAAAGGGAAAGGAGTTTAGTATACCCAAAAGTCATGTTCTCCAATTAGAGGAGAGATGTGCATGAGATTAACTATTAGAGATGGTGCATGAGGTTAACTATTGATTAGACAGAACTACGTAAGCTTATAGGGTTGCTTCAGCGCAGATGGATGAGATGAATTCTTTTCCCGGTTCCATTTGATTATTAGTGGTAGATAGGTTGGGTCGGGGTGTCAATGAATAGGACAGGTATAAGAATAGGGTAGCTGACTCTCTCTCGCTTAGCTGTTAGTAACGAGTCCTGGTTTGGGGAGCCCAGTTGCCCCCGTGTTTTGGTGATGGGTTGGTTTAGGATCCCTCGGTTAGTGAGTTACCCGCTGCCTTCCTTTAGATTTCACCGACGGAGTGGAAAAAGGAGCTTCTCGAGAAAAGTCCAACTCAACTTCCCTGTCCCCGCTTCAAGCTTTTGAACCGCAAACACTTGAACCTCGCTCGTAGACAAACACAGAAACGGAATTTACGGATGTTGATCCTGCGCCTGATTTCTCCTTAACGCAGAATTGAGAGCTGATGGTGCACCCATCCATATAGAGAAAAGTCAAACCAAACTCGAAACTCCAAGTAAACCGGCTCCTTCAGCAGCATCATAGCTAGCGGACCACTTCCATTCGCAGTTACAATTCCAATGGATCCCCCCCGCCTACAAAAAGTAGTTGATAGCCGATTGATAGCACTCCAGTAACAGGATTTGCATAAGCCGCGTTAACCTCCTAGCCAATCCCCCAAGTGATGGAAGTTTGGGGCCTAATGAAATGGATTCTATCTCCTAGCCGAGAATAGGCCTTATGAAGAATCGGGTGTTCCATCCCGCCGGAAAAAGAAGAGGAATGAATGGTGCAATAGTATGCCTATGCGAACAAATTTGTATGCCTGGACTGCGCCGAGGCTAGGATTACAGGTAAGTTTTGAAAGGAAATGCCACTTCTTTTCTTCCGGGACAAACAACTTCGTTTGCCTCATTGCTGGATCGAGAGATTGAAGTCTTGCTTTGCTACCTATTCTAGTGCGCCCTAGGGATGTGGGCATTATTCAGAAATGTGATTCTCTACCCATTTGCATTCTGTCTTGACTCCCCTTCTGCACTATCCAATATTCATATCCCTATTGTTGAAATGGAAATCAAAGTAAGGAATGGCGGGACGGGAAAGCTTAAGCTTCTTCTAACTCTTTCAGACAGGTAAGAAACTAGCTTCTTCTCTATACACAAGGAAAGAGTTGTTTGTTTACTGAATGCCCTGCTGCTGGTACTTATATTTGTACTAGAGCAAGGTATTCGTACTCTTTGACTGACTGACTAAAGGCACTGCAGGTGCCAGAGCGGGAAGGCTTTGGATCCCGGAGTACCCTATACAACCCCAACCCACCAGCATAACCTATTTATACCATTCCAACCCCGAAAGAAAAGGGAAATAGCAAGAACAGCACTTGTTGTATCGTTCGCCCTTACGGCCAGTACCAAACTTACTTGCTTTAGTCCGCTCGGACCCTTTCTAGTGCTCGTACAGTTGTAGTCTTAGTTCTTTCTTTGCAAGAAAGGGGGAAATAGGAATATATTTTTTTATTCTTTATATTTCTTTTTTATAATATTTTTTTGTTTTAATTTTAATTATATTCTTATATTTTTTTTTTTATTTTAATATTAATTTTTTTATTTATTTAAAATTATTTATTTTATTAAAAATTTTTTTTATTTATTTTAAATATATATTATTTAATATTATTAATATTAATATAAATATTTAATTTTTCTATATATTTTATAGTATAAATTTTATTAATTCTTTATTATTCTTATTTAAAATTTAATATATTATAAATATATTAATTTTTTTTAGTAATTAATAAAATTTAAAAATTTTATAATTAATATTATTTATTAATTATTAATTATTAATATATATGTATTATTAAAAATAGGTTTTAATTTATAAATTTATTTAAATAATTTAATTTATAAATTAGTTAATATAATATTTTTATATATATGTTATAATTAATATAATATTTTTAAAATTTTAATTTTTAATTTTTTTTGTATTTTTATAATGTTTATGGTTTTCTTAGTATATTATTATTAATTATTAATTTTTTTAATTATATTTTATAAAATTTATGAAATTTTTATAAAAATATTATATTATATATTTAGTATTAAAATTTTAGATTTTGTTAGTATATTTTATAAATAATTAAAATAGGTGTGGTACAGTCGATATCCCGCTTTTCTCTTGTAGGAGGACGAAGTCATTTTAGTATATCAAGATTGTGTGACTCATCCTCTTAAGAGGTTTGGGATATTGAGGGTATATTTTATTTTATTTAAATATATGCCTTCTTGGGTATTAAAATATGCTTCTTATTCTTTTAACAAATCGTCCGGTTTTACAGATTCTCGAAAGGGAGGAAAGTTTCTGGTCCTCTTTGGTGCTGTCGGCATTCACACATTTATAGCAGGGAGTAGTGGTTTCCGTTTTGTAAGTGGCATAGTTTATGGCAGGGGGTGACCCATGGATTATATGCTCTTGGTTGAGTCTACGCATGGTTAGCTCGTACAAAGGGAAGCTCCCTCTTCCTCTTCTACAGCTTCTAAAATAAGATAGAAATCATCTGCGCTTACGAGGGAAGTTGGAGTGTCAATGACTTTAGTTTCAATTCCTGCTTGTTTCGGATCATAAAAAGGAATATTGATTCAATAAGCCAGATCCGATCAATAAGGCCATAGAAGTGGGTTTATAAAGCGGTTCTTCAAAGTTCGGTATCAAGTTCGAGTCTTGTCGAGGGTCATCATTCCAATTAAATTCCATACAAAGTAGTTCTGAAAAGTTCCAGTTTCAGTTTTCCTTGGCGCTCGAAAAGAAGCAAAAAAGATCACTTCTGCGAATAAATTTCTCCTGCAATCCGATTCCTCCTCGATCAATATTATGCTTCTGCACACGGTTTTTTTTAAAGTCCCGGTTTATGGTGTTGCAAGCGGGGGAGGGGGGGGAAAGAGTAGAGTAGAGTGGGGAGTAAGTAAGAGTTAGTTAAGTAGTGGAGGTAGTATAGGTAGGGAGTAAGTATAGTAGTAAAGTAGGAGAAGAGTAGTCAAAGAGAGTCGGATGTAAGTAGTAGGTACGAGGAGTATGAGGAGTAGTAGGGTATAAGCAGTGGTTAAGTAGGTCGAAGAGTTGGGGCAGTGAGAAAGAGTAGTTAGGGAAAAAGTAGTGAGTTATAGTGTAGTAAGGTATAGTAAGGTATATTATTATTAGTGGGGTAAAGGAGTTAGTAGTAGGGAAGTTGTAGACGAAGAGGGGAGGTATAGTAGGAGGTCGAGTGGAGTATAGGTAGTAGAGAGTAGGTTGGTTTGGTATAGTAGTGTAGAAGAGAAGTATTAGAGAGTAAGTAGTAGAGTAGGTTAGTGAGTAGTATAAGAAAGTAGTATATAGTATAGTATAGAGAAGGTGGTATTAAAGTAAGAGTGTAGGTAGTGGTAAAAGCAGGTAGTAGTATAAGTAAGTAGTTAGTGTAGGGGAGAGGAGTATAAGTAAGTAGGAGTATAAGTGTAGAAGTTTGAACGTGGTGAAAAGTGGTATAAATTAAAGTAAGTAGGGAGTAGTAGTAAGTAGAGGGTAGGTAAGAGTAAGTATATTAAGTGAAGTAGAGTAAGGACGGAGTAAAGTGTAGTAAGGTAAAGTTAAGTATGGTATAAAGTATGTGTAGACGTAGTAGTAGTGAGGTATAGAGTAGTAGTGAGTTATAGTGAGTGAGTAGTAAGTGTAAGGTGGGTATAAGTAGGAGGAAAGGAAAAGTATTATAGTTAGTAATTAGGGTAGGTAGTAGAAGTGGTTGAGGGAGGATAGTAATAGAAAGTAGAGGAGTAAAGAGTTAGGGGAAGGGTATAAGGAATAAGGTTAGTAGGGGTATAGTAAGAGGTAAAGGAAAAAGGAGGGAAAGGGGTAGAGAGGAAGTGAGTAGAAGGGTTAAGTTAGGGGGAAGAGAAGGAGTAAAGGGTTGGGAAGTTATGGCTGGGGGGGTATAAAGGGAAGTAGGAGGAAGTAAAACGGGGAGGAGAGAGGAGTGGGAGGGGTAGAGAGTGAAGTAAGGGGAGAGGTTATATAAGGAGTAAGGTGGGATAGGTGGAGTAGTATAGGATGAGGAGGGCGGGGGAGTAGGAGAGAAGTAGTAGTAGGGAGTATATAAGTAGTAGTAAGTATGAGAGTAGAAGTGTATGGTAAGTATGAGTGTAGTTGAGTATAGTAGTGTCGTATAGGGGAGGTAGTCGGTATGAAGTTAGAGATCGTGCGTAGGGTGTAGTCGGGTGAAGTGAAGTAGTAGAGGAAACGGGTTTCTGCCCCTCGACTGCCGGAGGTAAGTATAGAGTCGGGTACGTATAGGTAGTTAGGAGTAGTGTAGGAGGTAGAGTTAGAGAGCAGCCGGTAGAGTACAAGTAAGGAGTTAGAGTAGGTAGTTAGTAGTAGGAGTAGTAAGTAGTAGTAAGGTAGTAAAAAGTAGCGAGTAGTTCGTAAAGTGTAGTATCGCACGTCTAGGAAGGAGGTAACGTGTATATTAAGTATGGGGTAGTATAGTATAGTAGTAGTATATATGGGACGTAGTTCAGTACGTTTTTTAGAGGAGTGAGTAGTATACGTCAAGGTGTAAGTAGTATGGAGAGTAGTTAGTAGGGTGAAGTAGGTTAGGGCGTTAAAGTAAGAGTAAGGTAGGAGGAATAGTATATAAGAGAAAATAGTTCAAGGGGATGGGGGGGAGTAGGTTAGTATAGTATAAAAAGTAGTGGTGAGTAGTTAGGGAGTGTATTAGTTGGGGGGGGGAGTAGGGGGGAAGTTGGGAGAGTAGAGTATATTCAGTATATAGTGGCATCGTTTAAGAGGCAGGGAGGATATTTATTATAAGATTTTTTGATTTGCAGTTTATTGTTTTCTCTTTTTTTGTTATTATTATTTGAAGCATCCCTACCGAGGTGGGGGGGGGGGGAAAAGAACTAGTACTTAAATTCGAAAACCATAGCGGAAGCCGAAGCGAAAAAACGAAGGATCATCTCGGGAATACAGGCCTACGTAGCTACGCGCTCCTTTTTTTCTTTAAATTTTCGGCCTTCTTTCTTCTCTCTGTCTTCTGCTCTTCTACCTATCTGCTTAAATCAAATCATAAGATCCAATCCTGTACTGGTGCACAAGGCAGAAGCAAGCAAGAGTCCAGTCTGGTTTTCGGCCTCAAGAAAAGTGAGGGGGAAAGTGTGGGCATAGATCGGGTCAGATTTACGAAATTCTTTTGTTTTCTTTTGACCTTCACTCGGCCAAGGACCTCAGTGATAAAGAGAGTTGTTTGTGTAGCAGAAAAAAGAAAGGCAGAAGAAACGGAAAATAATAGGAGTTATTGCATATAGAAGGGGGGGGTTGGTTTTGGCGATTAGGTGTTTTTTTTAGTTTGTTTAATTTTTTTTACTATTTTTTTTTTTTTTGTTTTTTTTTTGTGTTTTTGTGTTACTTTTTTTTGTGGTGTTTGTTTTTTTTTGTGTTTTTGTTTATTAAGTTTTTTATTTTTTGACGTACTTTATTTTTTTTTATATGTTGGGTTTTAGGATTTTTTATTTTTTTGTTATTATGGGGTGGGGGTTGTTGGGTTTTGTTTGTTTTAGTTTTTTTTGTTGTAATTTAGTTTGTGTATTTTTTGGTGTTTTTTTTTTGTCGTGTTTGGAAATAGTTTTGGGTTTATAGTTTTTGGTTAGTTTTTTGTTGTTTGTTTTTTGTTTGTGTTTTTTTTATTTATTTTTTTTTTTGTTGTTGGTGTTTTTAATTGTTTTTTGTTTTTTTGTTTTTTTTTTTATGCGTGTTTTGGTTGTTGTTTGTGTTTTTTTTATTATTTTTTTCGTTTTTTTGAGTTTTTTTTTTGTTTTATTTTAATTTTGTTGGTCGTGGTTGTGTTTGTTTGTTTTTTTTTATTTATTTTGGTTGGTTTTTTTGTTTGTTTTGGTGTTTTTGTTTTTTTTATTGTTTGTTTTTTTGGTTTTTTAATTTTTTGGTTTTGGGTTTTCTTTGGGGAGGTTTTTTTTAATGTTTTTGTTTTTTTTTTAACGGGTGTTTTAATTTTTTTTTGTTTGTTTTTAGTTAAATGTTGTTTTTTTTTTTTTAGTAACGGTTTTTATGTTTTTTTGTTATTACGTAGTTATTATGATTAATTTTGGTTTTTATTTGTTTAATTTTTGCAGATAGTTCAGAACCAGTTCCATTCAAGTTGGCCTTGGGCTCGAAAGCAATGCCATAAGATCAATTCTGCGATCAAAATCTCTCCTTGCAATCCGAGTAATCTCGAATAATCTATGCTTTCTGCCACAAGTAAAGTCCAAGGTTTTATGGTCGCAGAGGGGGGAGTATATAAGTACATGAATAGTGCATCCGTCCGGTTTACGCCCCCTGAGGTCAGAGGATGAAGCCTTCCCCTACGAAGAAAGCACTCGTACTTAAACTTCGGAATAGATTCCATAGCGGGACGCCCGAAGAATGAATCTACGCCCAAACAAGGCTACGTAGGCTACGCGTCCTAAATCATAATCATCAAGGAATCTCATCACTGTACTGGTGCGGGGCAATTTCAAGTCGAGAAAGGCAAGTTCAAGTCCTGTTTTCGGCTAATGAAAGTGAGAAAGGTGTTGGGCATAGATCGGGTCATATTACGAAATTCTTGTTTGACTTCACTCGGGCAAGACTCAGTGATAACAAGAGTTGTTGTAGCAGAAAGGAATAGAGTATTGCATAGAAGGGGGTTAATTAGAGCTCTCAAGATTCCATTAAGTATTAGTTTTCCAACTCACTTAATAGGGCCAGTTCCTTTATGTATTTGGATTAGGCGCTCTCCACTCTAAAGTTCGAATTGACTGACCTCTTGATCTTCTCGCCAACACACCTTACCTTACTTTATCACAGCAGATTCTCTTACATCTGATCTGGTCGACTAGGATGAAACTCGAACAGCATCTTTTCTCTTGACGCTCAAACATCGGACTGACGGAGCTTCGGAACCTGTAGCTCAAGTCTTATACTAGTATGCCCAGAAAGCCGCATCTAGTAGAAGAGACTAACTTGTTTCATTCTTACTTGCAAACTGAAACTTGGGATGAAACTCTCACTCGACTTCAACTGGAGCAATCATCTAGTCTCCTATAGTAAGTATTGGTCGTCTGCCTCTAAATCAAGGGAAGGGAAAGGGAGTTTTTCAAGAGGCTCAGTCAAGTCCAGGTCCAGGTAAAGATGTTAGGCTAAATGCACTAGAACACAACTTCTGGGGTTTTGATGGGAAGACATTAAAAACATCTACAGATGAGAAGGAATGCATTTCTAAGTATCTAAATGAGGGTCTAAATCTCAGGACTTGGTTCTGTTGCTTGCCTCTTAGTTGATAGTGGAATGATTTGCCAGTAGTTGATAGTAGCTAGTGGAATGAAACTACTACAGGGCTTGCTTGTTTCAAGAAGTATGAGTTGACAGAGCAGAGAGATGGGCTGTTGAATCCATTTCTGTTCTTGTCTTGTGTCGGATAGAGGTGCCGTTTTGTTGCTAGGCTAGGCTAAGCTTGTGTCATTCATATACGAGGCTAGGGTAGGCGCGGGTAAGTTGACTCACTTGTTAGGCTCGGGTAGTCGCAAGTAAGGTTAAGGCTTGGCCCCTCGAAACGAACCTAGACGCCAATCCACTACTAGAGCCATAGCAGGGAACAAGCTTTCTATCATACCCTAGAGCGAGAGCAGTTGGTCACTTCTTTCTATCATACCTAGAGCGAGAGCTGGGGAACAAGCTTTCTATAAGACCTAGGCTAGGAGGGGAAATCTCTTTCTCTTGTTCAATTACGGTTTTAGTTAAAATTCCTATTTACTAGTTGTTCATGCGGGGAGTTCAAGTCCTAATTACTATAGTTTTTTGTTTTATATCTGCGCGGGTGAAAGGTAACTCCTGTTTGCTGCTTACCCCCTGTCCCCCCCCCAAAAGACAAAGCAGAGCCTAAGTAAGGCTTAGACGGAGTAAAGTAAATTAGATAGAAAAAAAGAAGTAGTAAGGTGAAGTAGGAGCATTTATAAACCAACAGGTTAGTAAGTTATAGTACTAACATCAAAAAAAAATATAACAAAAAGGGTTCGATCCGGAACTGCCGCGTTCAGCGAGTTATCAAATAGGAAGGATCCAAAAACTCTCAAAAGTAAGAGAAGGAATTATTGGCAAAAATCATGTTCAAGGACTTGCTATCAACCCAAATTCTTCTA